>OMNW01024380.1:0-10419 GCA_900303245.1 Selene dorsalis
AAGTTGCGTTTTTGTCCTGTCTCCATGTTTGTTTTGTGACTTCCTGTTTTATTTTGGTATTAACTCTCCTCTCGTTTCAGGTGCCTTGCCCTTCCTCACGTGTCACCAGTCTGATTGTCTTCCCTGATTCCTGATTGTGTCCACCTGTTTCCCATTTCCCTCCATGTGTGCTTATAGTCTGCGTCTCCCTTTGTCCTGTGCGAGTGTGTCTTGTCTGTCGTTGCAACCACTAGCCTCACAGTCATTGTCAGTAGAAACAGTTTAGCGCAATTCCTCGATTCGAGTGATTTTTGGTGGGCATTTTGCCTTTTTGTCAGTTTATAGATTTAGGTTTTGGTTAGAACGTTTTTCCTCTGAAAAGAGTGATTTTTGTTTGCCTTTTTGCCGATTTAGTTAGTTAGAGCTCCTTAGTTTTAGTTCAGCCTTTACTGTGCTTATCCCTCAATTGAGGCGTTTTTTGTTCGTTGTTTTCTTGATAATAAAGCCCGTCTCCTTGATCCTGAGCTCTGCGTCCGAGTCCTCCCTTTGAGCCCCATCGTGATAGATACATCACAAACCTAAGGAGCCAATCCTGTCAGGTCATGGGAACAGGTGGGTGGAGCTAAACAAATGTGGAGCAGCATCAGTACAGTACAGTTTTACAGTTAAAACATGTATGGATCCAGTTAACACAAAAGTACATGTCATTACATCCTGTTGGAAACAGCAACAATTAACACAGGTAAAAGTCGGATGTGATCAGACAAACAAATCAGCTGAATCACTGACTCTGGGCTCTGCCGTGCAAAACAAGCTGGTTATCTAATATAGTAAAGGATGCACTTTGATTACGTTAATATCCATATCTGTGAATCCTCAGTCTGACAAAATCTAGACTGGATGTGTAATGGGAGCATTCACACCTGTATTTACAGTTTACACATGGGCACCAAGTGTGAACAAAGCCACACTATATCAATACCAGGTGTGGAAACACTTGTAACTAAAATATAAAACTTAAAAGAAGCTGCACAAAGCAACTATAAAAGCCTTTTACGAACAGTGTGGTTCAGGTTATAAGGGACTTTGAAGACTGACACCAGTGTCTGCATGTAAAGTGCTGACAATCCATTATTTCAAGCTTAAACAACATTTTCCTCCTGGTAACGGAAAACAACGGTTGATGACAGCTCATGTTTGTTTCTGTTTTATTTCCCAGGCATATGGTCCAATGAGATCAAAGTGATAGGTGAGAACTCAAAAGACATCAACGCTGGTAACAACATTACTGATTTGCTTCATTTCAAAATATTAATCAACTGTTTTTGTATTTGTGCCATTTTCAACTCTATCAGACAGTTAAGGGTTAAGACATGTAGAAAATAAGGGGAAAACATTGATGTTTTCTGAGATCTACATCAACACACACATCAAATGGAGGATATTGAAGGGATACTACAACACTATAGGTTTTGCTGGTTGTCATTATAAAAGTCTAGAACAATAATTATCAACTACTTGTGATGTCACTGTGACCTTAAACCTTTGACCTTTTATCCACCACGATCTAATCAGTTCATCCATGAGTCTTAGTGAATATTTGCACCAAATTTGAAGAAATAAGATATGCACGCAATTCTGTGTAGCTTAATTGAAAACAATACGCCTGTGGAGTCACTTGGCTGTTCAAGGGTGTTTTCTCATATAGTCCTTTTTGAAGGGACCAAACTCACTTCTCTTAAAGTTGACTAAAACATGAACCAACAGAAAAGTGGTTTTATCCTTTAGCCCTGGGAGAGTCGTTTCTCCATCACCGCTGTTGTTCCTTTTACTGCTGTGGATTGTGGGTAGCTTTCAACTTGGAAGATAACTCAGCTAGAACTTGTCTAACACCAAATACATTCCTTTGTTCGTTCCTTTGGTTAAATTACAAAAGCATATGTACATGTATGTATAGACATTTAACATATATACAGATATCAGCTGTTTGTGGTGGCTTAGTGAATGTGGTGGAAAGAGCAGACTTACACAGTGGTCCACAGTCTCCTACAGGACTCAGATGTGGTGACTCTGAGGACACATGATTCATATTCATCAAACCCTTCAGTTAGCCCCCATGTCTTTGAATGGGAGGACTGTCATTCACATTTGACATTATAAACAATATTTATGATAAGCATCATCATTAACCTCCATGTTAACATCAACAGATACAACCTTTTAAGATAGAGAAAGCATGTGCATCAGTCCATCCATTAGCTTCAGTTTTGAAGTGAGTGCTGTTTGTTCTGGCCCTTGTTCAGGAATGAGTCCAAGGTTAAATGGTTTTACAGTCGCTGTGGGGACATTTTCCAACAGAAATAAAATGAATCCAATGGGTCTTCACTTCCTCAGAGGATAGGAGGACATAAAGATGCAATTTGTGCAATTTGTCCTGGCAGGACAAATTGCCCTCTTCTTGTCTTGTTCCTAGGGCTGTCGTTAGGGAGGAAAACAACAGTGTCAGACTCCCAGACCCTTTCATTAGCCAGGGACGGTCAACATCATAATCACAGGTAGCATGAATTGAATAAATTTGCCCAGATTTATTAATGCAGGAAGTAATACTGAAATTAATTGTGTTGGAGAAAAATATTAGATGTAAGCTGTGAGGCAGCAATGTCATAAACATCTGTGAGCCACAGCTCTTGTCCAGAACTGCCATTTTATTTTACTATTTTTGCTGCTGATGCTGAACTTGCTACATTTCCTCTGGACTTGTAAGTTACACAGTTAAACAGCTGTTAATGCAAACACATGCTAATATACATTTAGCACCTTTATCACTGTGAGGAAAAGCTCAACTCTGTCTTCTCTAACTGATCAGTGATCAGTTGGACTGAACCAACTCGGTCCTCAAATGTGTCCTTTTATATCACAGTTTTTTGTCAGTTGCTGTAAATAGTGAAACAATGAGTGTAGTCTCTGTACATCTCTGTTCCCTTGATTGCATTTGCTCCACTTCCTCCAGTATATGTCTGGTATATAATATTGTATATAAGATCCTCTACTGCAAATATTTTAAGTGCCAGGTACCTTGTGACACCTAAATTATGGATACAACTTTTGCTGACAGTCTTACCTATTGCTAATCATCATCCCGTGTGTGTTTTCTCATGTTTCCATATAATACCATTTGGCCAGTGGGGTTGGGATGAAAGATTTCAGGACTCAATTGCAAACACAAAAATGGTGGTGGGTGCAATACAAGGGAGTTTTAATTACCATGAACATTAAAGGAAAAGCTGACAGAGGCATAATGAAATATCAGTGAGCAAATGAACAGACACACAATGACAATGGGTAATATGGGAAACAGCACAGTGGCAAAAGCAGAACAATCCTAAAGCAGGCAATATTAGGAAAAAACGAGTGATACAGAGATGAACTGGGAGCGACTAAAGCTATTTCTCAACCTGCTCTTCTCTGTTCTTGTCTTCTTACCCACCGATGAAATGTCATCAGCCTCAGCCAAAGTGTTGCTTCAGTTCAACGACGGCATTCACCCAAGATCAATTTACCAGAATGTTCTTCCTGTATTACTGAGGACACATTGGCACTTATCATATGAATTCATTAAATTTTGATGGTTTTTTTAGACAAGTACGTTGCAGGATTTATATTGTGAATATATGAATGCTCTGATGTTTTGAGGAGTGTCAGGACTCTCCTACTGGGGGAAAATCTCAGTAGCTCAACTGGAGAGTTGTGTGTTATTCCTGCAAGCTATTTGGTAATTTACTCTCTGCAGCATTTTGATATTTATTCTGGAGGATGAAATTTGGTCTCTGTGGTGAAAGCAATATTTGTTACTGATAGTTTGTGTGAGAAGATGGAGGTAGAAGTTAGTTCTCCCTTTGTGGGTTTCTCAAGTGCACAAATAGACCACCACATTTCAAAAACTAAAGAAGATACTTGAAGATATAAGCAGCATGGTCCATATAACATTTCATCACATTATCATCACACTGGAAATAATGTCTTCTTCACTTCCCCTGGGTCTTGTTTGCATACACGTTGTTGCTGCTAATGTAAGAGAGATCATAGCATTTTTAGGTCTTTTCTATGATGCATTGGGGAACAACATTCTGTAACTTCCCTGTATGTTTGTTGAGTATATGAGTGGAAATGACTATAGACCGGGACTGTAATGGAGTTGTTAAACCTGCTAACAGGAACATTGCAGCTCAAATCCCCAGTGAGTCTCTTTCTTATTTTTTCCATTTCCAGATGAGATGAAATTGTATTGAAAAGAAAGCCACACCATCCCTGTCCACCTCCACGCAAGATAGCTGTGATGAAAAGAGAAATGAAAGGTGACAGATGCTCACAGAGGAGCACCACTTCAGAAACTCATTAAAATGAATGAAGGACAATAGATCGAGTCCATTGTTTTATCTGTGGCCAGCTAGGATCTCCCGATCGAACATGTTCAGAGGAAGGTAGGTTCAAATGAAGATTATTGGCATTATGTGTCTTTGTTGGACACATCACTGCTGGCTCTGCTGACATAGATGTTTCATTTTCATTCACAGATATTGCACTCTTTGTTGATTATTCTTAAAATGAAAAACAGAAAGGGCCAAATTCAATAATGGTCCCCAGGAAGACAATGATGTAGAGCAAGACTGCTAATGAGACAATGGGCACCTGGGCACAGACATGTAAAAGGCTTCTATCTCCTACAGAGCAGCAACACACAGAATCCTTATCGTTTTGTCTGTTTGCCATCCTGCATCAATTTAGCTGTTTTGTGTCCCTGTGTATTGTCTTTTTTTTGTCTTGTGTCACTTTGGTCTTTTTATGTCTCCTCACTAGTCGGAGCCAGAGAGATGTTGTTTTCTGGTTATTCATCCATTCAGCCCATCCTCCTAGATGGGAAAGGTCAGTAAGGCCTCAACTGAACTTCTTAAAACACAATATCAGCACTCACTTGGTCTGAAGTATGAACTGACAGGATTTTGGTCAAAGATCATCATCCTGACCTTCTCAAAACTTCATTTTGACCTTGTGAATGCAATATACATCAATCAGACACAACATTGTGACCACTGACAGGTGACGTGAGTAACACTGAATAACACTTCATCATGGCACCTGTTAGTGGGTGGGATATATCAGGCAGCAAGTGAACATGTTGTCCTCAAAGTTGATGTGTTAGAATGGGAAGAAGAAAAAATGGCAGTGTAAGGATTTGATCCAGTTTGACAAGGACGACAGGGTCAGAGCATGAAACCTGAAAAGCTGCAGCTCTTGTGGGCTGTTCCTGGTCTGCAGTGGTCAGGATCTATCAAAAGTGCTCCAAGGAAGAAACAGTGGTGAACCGGCCACAGGCTCATTGATACACGTGGAGAGAGAAGGCTGGCCTGTGTGGTCCCATCCAACAGACCAGTTACTGATGCTCAAACTGCTGAAGAAGTTCACACTGGTTCTGATGGAAAGGCGTAAGAATACAGTGCAGTTGGCAGCAATAAGGACCAACACAATATTAGGCAGGTGGTCAGAATGTTATGCCTGATCGGTGAATCTGATTCAAATGTGGTGCTGGATTTTGGTGATAAGTGAAAGGTCAAGGTCAGTGTGACTGCACAAAACAGTTTTGGTCAACTCTAACATTTATATGTATATATATATATATACATACATACATACAAGAGGTACTGTATGTAACCAGAGGTTTGTCTGAGCGAAAGCAGCAGACAACCATGAGGCTGTGACTGTAGCTGTATTCCATTGGCATCACTCCACTGTTAATTTCATCCAGTAGTTCTTCAGTAATCATTTAGCAATTCCTCCATGAATATAGAAAAGTTATTTTATGACTCAGGACCTCAGAGCAGAAGAGGGCAAGAGACAGAACACATGAATAAAAAAAAAAATCTGGCACCTCGTCATCCATAACTGTCAAGTTCTACCACACAACTTCAATAATTCATGTCCTCGTGTCCCGTTTTATGGCTGCTCTCAATCTCTCCCTTTAAATATGACAAATACGTGAAAGACAAACTCAAGGTTATCACTCACTCTCCATTATACCACCGGTGCTTTGCTAGTAACACAGTAATGATTGGCATTCACAGTTAGTGTGTTCATCAAACAGCAGCCTGACAGACTCTTTATCACATTTACTCTGAAGATACATAGAAACCGAGATGCTATACAGTACTCAACAAAGACAACCTGAAAAGAGTTGTTGTCATGTGGGAGAGTGTGGGGGGTTGGGAGGTGGTTCTGTTCATTAACATTGCAAATCAAAGTGAATTCAGTCTAAATATAGTAAAGATAGATTTTTAGGTTACTGGGACACTGTCTTGTCTTTAGCTTGAGTCCCCTGGGGTTTGTATTCTCAACATCAAAGCGCTGCTCATTGGAGCTTTAGAAAAATAAGCACAGTTTTCTTAAGCACAGACTTGGTTTTTGGCTTCATTTCAGCCCAGCTACAGCCAGCAGGCAATTATAATAAAACATGACGCGTGTTTGTCTGTGTTTCATGCATTTATCACAAAGATTTCAGATGATATTTTACTGGTTGTTTTAATATTTACATGCAATATGTAACTTAAAGTTGCTCTTGATTCTATTAATCACTCTGGTTGCTGTTATTACTTCACAGTGCAACTACAGTGTAAAAGGTGGACGATATATCCACCACCCACTGACCTTGTTCAGAACAAGAGGACAAACAGGCCTTGTTCACACTGCCACTCCATATCAGATTTTAAGCATATCCAGATTGTATCTAGTTAGATGTTTTGACAGTTCAAATGTGATTCTGATTGGATTTGTATAGATATGTTTCAGTGTGAACGGCTCCATCGCTCAAGTAGGATTTCGGAGCATCTTCTGTGTCACTCGCGGTACGACACAAACAAAAACAACAACAACAACGATGTAGTTCCGGAGAAACGGAAGTTATAATATCCCCACAATGTGATTCCACCAGGCGTTGCTGCTGGGCCTGCACCAGGCACCCTGTTCCACCGTCGCTCCAGTGGTGACGGCAGCATGATGAAAGATGGCACATCTGTCGCTTCCATGCAATTAGCAGACTATCTGCAACAAGCACAGTTAACTGTCATCCATTTGTTAGTTTTTTTCTGTTACCATAGTAATCAATGTGGATAAAAACACATGCAGACAAAATCAGATTTGGGCTGCAGTCTGAACAAGGCCTCGGTCTTTAACAGTGCAAACAGCTCTGTCATGATGTCATCCAACAACATAGAAACACTTTCAATAGATACAAAAAGAAAGTACTGGACACAGCAAAAGCTTGACCAGATGAGGGTGATGAAAGGTTTCCAAAGGAAGTCAAAGGTTCAAGCAGAACACTGATCCGCTTCACTTCGCTCATTAGCTCATTAGCATCAGCTGCTTCATTCACGCCTCACAATCATGATTCATTTCCACCAGCTGACTCAGAATGTCCACTCATTCAGCACTTTCCACCTGGTGCTCCTCACTAACAACATGCTGATAGTAAGCCAAAGCTGCAGCTCCCTCCACCACCCCAACTTCCAACAAACCAAACTTCATGACCTTATGACTGTTAATCTGTTGATTTTATTCAAAGGCAGTAGGAGTATTTAATTAGATTTTTTGTTAATTATTTGAACTAAAACCTTCTTTATTATACATCAAGCTCACTCATCACTACATGAAGGCCTTAAATAAAACCTCTTTATGTTAAACTACAACACAGGCACTACATCTGGATTGGTCATATCTGTCAACCAACTGGCTGAACTCTAAGCACTTAGTAACACTTATTGTTTAATTGCTGATGTCACACCAGTATTACCCAGACAGCCTCTCCTTCTGTTTCAGCCCCGTCAGTGCTTTCTTGCCTCCCTGACGTCTGTCTCTGCGCCAGATGGTTTTCTCATTCCAGTGAGTGTAAAAAGAAGACTTCACCCATCAAGCCAGAGCGGAAAGCCCAAGGAAGGAGAGGGCTAGTGAGGCCCCTGGGAGCCCATCATCCTCAGATTACCACGCTGAACATAACTCTGGGTTTGGACACGGAGACGCTGATTGAAGCCAGAGTGAGAGGAAGTTGTTGTGGTTCACTGTAGCTTTCCACAACGGGAGCTCAGTGACCTGTAACCTGGAGTTACAGCTCATAAGATGAACTTTGAAGAAAGTGTAAATGCTCTGGTTTCAGATTCTGCCACGTGTTTCTCTGTAATCCCACAAAGAACAGCCAGTGTGTATGTTCATCAGTGGAAAGGCCACACGGCTGCACTGTTAAAAAGCTGATAGTGATGCATATCACACACAGAGCCAGAGCCATGGCAGGTCAGCAGGTTTCTACAGTGAAGACATACAGTATCTCATTACTCCTCCCCAGCAGCAAATGAATGAATAAATATTTATGAAATAAATAAATGGGTGCCCACACAGTAGAGCGCATGTGTCACAGCTGAGTCCTTATACAGGGGCTGAGGTTCCAGCCCTCCCAGTCCTGGGCCAGTTTCTCCAACTGCTCCATGTATGCCCAAACCTCTTCACATTTTGCATCCAACTTCTTGTGATGTTGGATGCAGGTTTGTGAAGGGTACGGCCAATCCAACTCCAGCGCCTTTTGAGGATCTCTGTCTCTACAGGCTGTTGTCCTGTTTGCTGCCAGAGACCCAAGTTGCTGATCCTGTTCTAAGGATTCTTCTGTGGTAGGTGTTGATAAATGACTGGATTCTCCTCATGGTGGTGGCTGTTGTTCTCCAGGTCTCCGCTCCGTAGTAGGTTCATACAGGCTTCACCATGGAGTTAAAGTTGCTAATCTTGGTTATCACAGGCAGCTCCCAGGATTCCCAGGCCTTCTTCAACTGGCCGAGGAATGAAGAAAGCCAGGCCATGTGCTGCATGCTACTCTCTCCCCCTCCCTCTCCGTCTCTTCTCTGATTTTCCTGTCTCTCTGTACCGTTGCTACAAAATAAAGCAGAGAAAATAAATAAAATAAAATAAATAATAATATCAAATAAATGAGAAGCTCTGATAAACCCACAGTACACTACCTGCCTATTACCAAGCAACAGACTCAAAAACACGGTCACGCATTTAGCTGCTAAAGAGCCTAATCATTTGTTCAGGAGTTGGTTGAGACCAAAACAAGTTAAAAGGAGAGTGAATTTCAGACTTCATTAAGTAAGCAATTTATTTAATACCACATAGTATTATTCTAACCTGGCTTATTTTTAGCTGTGGTAAAAGCAGGATTGAATATTTCATTTTGAAATGCTATTTTATATCTGTTTATAGTGAACACAGATTTATTAAACTTTTTTATGGTTGTCTTCAAGCAATCTTCAGTGTTTGGAGAAAGGTAAAAGATCAGAGACATCCGAGATGAACATTTGAGCGAGACAACAATCTGTTCTTGACCAGGTTAATGTGAGAAAAGAATGCATTATAAAGCAGCCAGGATTACTTCTGTCCTGGTGCCTAATGGAAAAGAATCTTCCTAATGTCATCCATCAAACCCCTTACACTGAGTAGATGACTGCATGTTTTCCTGCGGGATGTCTAGACAAAATATAAAGGAGGTTTCCACTCTCTAGGTTTGTAATCTTGACCCCTGTCCCCTCCGGAAACCAGACTTTTTTACGACTTGTGTCTCACCTGGCCGCCCTATTCATCTGATTCATGAGTAACTGCTAGTAATGTGTGACCTCAGCCTTCCAAATCGAGAGAGGGTATGGACAAGGTACTTTGTACCTTAAAGGACTTAATGTTTCTCTATTGTGTGATAAATGGCAGGACTTGTGTTAAACATCTGGCAGGAGGACAAGGAGCTGGGGGAGACCTGGAGGAACTGGGTCAAATAGTAGCTGCAAATCATCATGTTGTTTTAATCTGCGTTCACTGCCAGATGGTTGAGCTTTACTTCAGCTCAGACAGCGGTAGGTGAGTTTCCAGTCACAGCGCACTAAAGAGACATTCCTGTTATTGGACGCATTTCCTGCACTTAGTAACACATGGAGTAAAAATCTAATAAAATGTCAAGGATAGAGATTTATGTTGGAATTGCACTACTACAAATGTCATATTCCTATACATGTTTATGTTTATGTGCTCTTATTTTAAGTTTTTTTCTGTAGATAGTATTTTTGGTACCTTTGTATAGTATTTTTGTGCATTCTGTGCCTTTATATGTCAGTTATCATAACTAGGAGTACTGGGACTTATGTTTATGTTCTTTATGTTTATGTCTGCACCTTAAAACCAAGGCAAAGTCTTTGTATGTGGGCAACAGATATGCTTCTGATTCTGATTCTAAATGTTTTTTATTTAACAAAATATTAAAACAACATCAACAATACATGTGTCCACACTTGTACAAATATAAATATAATATATTAATATCGACAAAATATATGCACATAGATATAAATAAATAAACATAAA
>OMNW01024381.1:0-29405 GCA_900303245.1 Selene dorsalis
TTGCTGTGAAAAATCAAGTGTTCATCCATGATGATGGGTCGGGGGAACTGGCTGAGAGTTCATCTCCATCATCAGTGATCTGGGTCAGTGGGGGAGGAGGAGTCCCACAGCTGTTACACACCACTGGTGTGTGTGCGTGGGGATATACATATGAAGTGTGTGCAGGCTTGTGTCCCAGTCAGTCTCTCAACTGTGTGTTACTAATCTCAACCCTTTCTGCAGCATTATGGCTTTGTGTGTGTGTGTATGTGTGTGTCTGGTTATCTTACTGCATTTTCATCTCCATAACAGCAGGAGCAGATGCTTTATTCTATGTGTGTGTGTGTGTGTTAGCAGGGTGTAGCTGTGCACATTAGTTGTGTTTACCTCACGCTATGGTTAGTGTATTCAGTGTGTGTGTGTGTGTCTGACTGATATCTAGTTAAATGTATTTTAATGGGCCACGTGAGCTCAGTGTCATGTCTCTGCTGCAGCTCTCACAGCCCACAGTTTAAAACGCCATTTAGGCCATGGGTTGTGCAGTTTTAGTCAAAGCAAAACACACATGATTACTTATCTAAACAATTTATACAAAGCTGAGAACAATTGTTTGTAGTGTGCAGCCATGAGGCTGTGAGATTGCAGATGTTTTTAAGTGGCTGAATGCAGAAATTGCTGACATGTTTTCTTTCTAAATAAATTGGAAAAATAATTAAAGAACAGAGCGGATTCTTAACCCTAAACTATAAACCTGTGTGTGTGTGTACGTGTGTGTGTGTGTGTGCGTGTGTACGTGTGTGAGACAATGAGCGTCCACTAGATGTCTCAGTGTGTTTAGATTTTACGATGGTGTCAGTAATTTGCTGTCCCTCCTCATCACGACTCCCACCCCATCTTTCCTCCTTTTTTTTCTCCTTATCCTCTCTTCCTCCTCCTGTCCTTTCTTTCTCCTCAATTTACTTATTTTAACTCTTTTCCTCTCCTCCTTTTCCTCCCCTGTCCTTCCTTCTTACTCCCCCATGAGGTGACCACTTCAGATAATTTTCCTTTTTCTCACATGGAGAAAGATAAAGAAAAAAAAAGTGAGGGACGAGTGGAGGAGTAGCAGGTGAGAGAAAGACTGATGAGAGAGATTAAAAGAAAAAAGATGGAGAGAGACACAACCGGGTAGAAAAGCAGGACTGCAAAGACAGTAGGTCAAAGACTACGAGAAAGATGGCAGAGAGGGCAAGAGAGAGAGAGAGATATTGTGTTTGTGTTAATGTGTGAGAGAGGGAGAGGGAGAGAGAAAAGGACAGAGAGAGAAAAGGAGAGATGGCGGGAGGAGGGGTTTAATCCTGCCTGGATTATGGTATAAACTGGTGCCAGAGAGCAGAAAGAGATATGCTGGAGAGAGAGAGAGAGAGAGAGAGGAAGGAAGTCCCACTATCTATCCATCCATCACTCCATCCATCTTACTCTCTGTCCGGCTGCATATTTGTGTCCCAGTGCTGCGTGATTCTGGTTCTGGATCCACCAGGGTGTGAGGTCAGCAGGAGGGACAGCAGGGAAATCAGCAGTTGGAGCGGGATTTCTTTCAGCTGTTTGTGTGTGGGATAGTGTGTGTGTGTGTGTGTTGGGATACCAAGCTGCCGGAAAACAACAAGGACTGAACTCGTGTGAAGTCAGAAGTTGAGCGGGACCTCCTAATTCCTCCCTGGCATCCCGTAGATCTGAGAGAGGGGGCATGGAGGAGAGAAGAGGATGAAGGGAGGAGTAGAAATAGGATTAAGAGGCGTAGAGAGGGAGGTGTAGGAAGATGGCGTGGCTCTGTTGTGACTCCTGGTGCGAAGAGGTGACCTTTGACACTGAAGACATACGCTCTCCACGCTCCCTTGTGCGCCGAGACATCCAGCTCAGCTGACATCAGATCAGCAGTCGGACTCTTTTTTATTCATTATCAGTCACATTTGAACTTCCTGTCAAAACCCACATGCCTCAGAGGACCTGTTTTAAAGCTCTGACAACATGACATAGTGAGTAATCTTCTGTGCTGTTCTGTCTGCGATCATTTGGAAAGGTATCTTAATCTGTGTGCAACCTACTTTTAGGCTCCAGCCTGTGTTTCTTTTAAATTAGCATCCTGCACACCACGTCTTCTGTCTCATCCAAACATCAAGTCTTTCTCAGTTTAAGACTGTGGCATCTCAGTATCAGTCTTAAAAGCTAAGTTGAGTTTAGTTGAGTGTCTGCTCTCAGGATGACACGCTGCTTTTATTGTCAGATGTTGTGGTTGAGTTTTCTGGAAGTTTTCCTCCTCCTTACCAAGAGTCTGTTTGTGAGGAGTTGTCAGTTGGTCTTGTGTTAGGTTTCCACAATGTAGAGCCTAATTTCACATTTAGCCTTGTTGTTGTACATATTTGATGCAGCAGCCAAGACTAGTGTTTTTGAGATAAGAGTGGATCACATGCTTTATGTGTGAGTTGATGTGGGGGGTAGCAGTGATGAAAACAACTCCTGCATTTCCCCTCAGCTCTGTGGAAAGCAACTTAAGCTCTGAATTCCCACAAGGCACCACCTGCACAGCACCAGAACAAGTTAGCAACTTGCTAATGAACACGGCTCAGGATTTAGTTGCAGAAGAACCAAATAATTTCCAGCAGAAGTTGGTGGAGACCAAAAGAAAAAGAAATCTATAAGGAGAGGGAAGATGAATACCTTTACTTTCACTACATCACCAGTATGAATGCTAATGAAGCTACGTAGTTGCTAAACAAGTGATGTGACTGTTAGCCTGAGTCTGCTCAGTTCATCAGATGACAATATGGCAGTGTTGTGTTGATGTTCTGTTTCCATTGACTTGAAACGGCCCAAAAAACATCTATTGCAGGTTTTAATCAAAGTTGCTATTTGTTAGGGACAATGTGTGAATTCGTAGTTGTAGCATTTGCACAGGCACCCGTTACTTGACCTGAATTATGAACTTCTGGTTCAAATGTACACATCCGCTTTTGATTGATAGTATAGATCTGTAAAGTCTTTCATTAACTAAATGTGGCACAAATTTTAATATATTTCAAGAGAAACATCAGAGCTGTTAAAGTGAGAAAACTAATTGTACTCAGATTTTTCAGTTTCTCAGTAATCTCAGTGTTTGTTGGTTGATTTGAGAATCTGATAAACCATAAACCAAGTTATCATCGGCCCCTCCGCCTTCCCAGATGACATGCAAGTCACCAGCCAGTTCATTGCACCTTTAACGCTCCCTTCTTCCTGTGTTTGCACTGTGACCTGATCACTCCTAATCTCACTTTGCACTGCCCTCATTTCGTCCTTTTCTTTTTTGGAGCCAGTGTGCAACAATAACTCGGACTGATGCAGATTGCAGCAGCTGCAGGGATGAACCGCTGGGGTCTGGGAAATGCTGGGGATGCCTGTAAATCAGGCAGAAGTGGGCCGCACAGGGGGAGGCTGATGATGCTGATGTGGATTATCTCATTCAGCTCGATGTGCCGGATGGTCGACAGCCAGATGAAGATCCCACCAGAAACGTGAGTACAGCTGCACCGGGAAACACTGACACTGACTGACTCACCCTCATGGACTGAAACATCAGGAGGAAGTTGACTTCTCCTTCCAAGTTTTATCAGTGCATGAAAAACTGCTGCTCCATCATTTTACTTGCAGCTTCACCTTCATTACCACAATAAAGTCAATAAAACAAATTAAAACCGTCAGTCTTTACATGCATTCACCTGATGAGATACTATTATCTTTATTACCTTATGTACTATGATTGCATCCTCACTAACAACAGGACACAATGTGCTCCCATTTAGCGTTTAATACAAACTAGATGACTGCAAACCTAGTGCTTTATTAAGTCATGACATCAAGAGTTGCACCAGGTAATTTGCATTTGGGCACCCTGGAAAGTATACATGCAGATTTACCCTCACCGAAGCCACACGTCAGACGGATGAGTCAATGGTGTTCTGTCTCTTTTGGCTGATAACTCCACTCAGATACATATGGACCATATGGGCACCTGTGGGGTAGAGCTGACTGCCAAACTATGATAGAGCTCCTCCACGACTACAGCCAAACGTGTTCAGGCTGATATATAAATTCGTCTTATAATAATAAATGCACATATACTGATTAAAAAACCCCACAATAAGAATAGATGTAATATCTTATTTATTTCATATTTTTACTTCAGTAATCACGAAAAGTAATGAACATTTTATCAATCAAATTGTTATTTAGAAAAAAAGTAGTGCACATTTGCAAGATGACTGAAAACCATACAGTCACATTGGTGCCATGTATCTAAGGATGATATTGGTGGTCAGTTGATTGGTTTTGCTCTAGACTGAAATGTCTAAACAGCCGCTGGATGGACGGCCATGAAGTTTTGTACACACACTTGTGACCTTTATGTCTCTTGGTGATCCCATCGCCGTTCCTCTGGCATCACTGGGTTTGTGGTTCTGAGTGAAATGGCTCATCGTCTACTTGGTACTGTTGTTCATATGTTAAATTCTAATCACTTAACTATTGTCATTAGGTCAAAGTTTTATTATTAGCTTCACATCAGGCCAAAGGTTGTTTTTAATGAGAGAGAAAAAAAATAATTTCATACACATACAAGGATGTTTTTTTAGAGAATGTACAGTAACTCAGGAAGCTTTTTCTCAGCTGAGCACTTCTTTTAGGAATGAAATGCTGTGTCTCCAGAAGCCAGGCGAAGCTCTTTCCCCTGAACAGTTTTCAAACCCCCTGCTGACTAAAAAACACTGACAGATCGATACTGTGCTGTCACTCCATAATAGCCTATTAACTTTGTGTCTGTGTGTGTTAGTGTGGAAGCGCCTGAGAGAGACGGACAAATACAAGAGTATTTCATTTGTGGACTCACACCGACTGGATGCTGTGTGTTTTTCGGTGTGGCTTCATATAATGAAGAAAAATCATAGAACAATGGCAGCTTAGGCAGTTTCAAGATATATTCAGTGAATAAGTTTTGTTCTTACTGTATATGCTGTAAATACTAGCAGATCAGGGTGACTGAGGGGAGATAAAAGCTCCAGCAAGAGCAGGGTTCAGCAGGTCAACACAGATCACTGAGCCCAACGTCCCTCACTCTGCCTGGGGAAGATTTAGCAGCAGGACCCTGCTGGCTCCGGACATTATCGGGGCCATGACTGGGACATTTCAGGCCAAGAAGGTCAAATCTTCAGCCTCTGAGTCAACGTTGCTCTATGTTGCCATGAGATGAATATAGAAAACTGACAATGGAGACACTGGAGCATGCAACAAGTTCAACAAAACTGAAAACCAAGAAAATAGGATGTGCACATAATCATATCACACTAATCAAGATATTCATCTCTAAAGTAAAAAATGCTGTAATTCCCTCTGGATTTAAAAGTGGACTGGAAAAGCTTTCGCCCCTTGTGGGGTACCATACATACAGTAGGTCCTCAATTTGCTCCACATTTTAACCAGGTTTGGCGTGCCGCCTGCCTAAGGCTCTGTCTTAATCTGACCTTGTCTGACCTCTGCATTGGTGCTTTGGCTCACATACACTGTCAGGAATTTCACACGAACTGTATTAAGCCATCTCAACTGCAGTTCATGTCTTGTTTTCAGAGGAGAAACTCTGCTGCTGAACTGATGACAACCTTCAGAGTCAACTTTATCTTTGTTCAGAAACATCCTGACTCTGATTCTTGAGACAGTCCCCACAGTGATTGGACCACAGTGATTGGGTAGCTGTTACAAACCCTGCCTGCTAACTAGCAACGAGCCGACCGGCTCCCCATAGGTTGAGCCATCTGTCACATCGTGTCTACCCTCTAACTGCTGTTACCTTACCTTGGCTGCATTCACATGGAGGATTTGTGGAATTACTACATGTTATTGAACAAGGAATGACCCCTTGACCTGGCAGCTCGTCAGCTTTTATTGTCACCTTCATGATAATCTCTTTTAATCTGTTATTGGTGAATTCTGGGTAACCTCTTAACATGATTGGCTGTGCACTTCTATGGTCACCTTCTATATACATATTGTTTTTATTAGCCTTGATTCTGGATTTGGACAGAGGATGACTGATGAACATACTTTATGTTTTTCTTCAATAGGCTGTGCTTTACTCTGTTACTTAGTAAAAAGGTTCAAATATGATTTAGTTCACAGTTACCTCAGTTCTAATGGAATCAATGATGAATTTAGCCTCTGGGCATATTCATTCATTTATTGTTATCAGTAATGGGTGTCAAATGGATTGAGCTATTGGCTTGTGTGATATTTCCCCCCTGGAAAAAGGCATTTATCTGCATTATTACCAAATATAGAAAGGCTGGATAACAGTCACAGGGACAGAGTTAACAGTTTTGAGTGGCACTGGTCATATGTCTATTCTTTGTGTCCAGGGTGCAGCAGTGGGCTGTGGCCTTTGGCAAAGACTTAGCTGCCCTGTCAGCCAGATACTCTGGAGCTAAACTGTTACAAAAGGTAAGACACACACACACACACACACAAATGCTGTCACAGGCTAAAAGCAGCTGCACACACGCATGCATTTCTACACAAACATTTTCTCAATTTAATTTGTTTTATGGCAACATAAGATGCATTGTGTTGTGTTTCAGTATAATAAACACACAAGTGTTGAGGGAGAGTGGTGACGGTTGTGGTCAGGATTTAATCCTTTAGCTTCATTATCCCTAACATACATTAGAGGAGCAGAGAGGGGGTGTGTGTGCAGAGGTGCATTTCTTATGTGCTCCCAGCCTACGCCTTCCAGTCTCAATATATTACCAGCTATCTACAGTTTCAGAATACACTTGGACCTCACAGTGTTGTCTGACTGCAGTCATTTTCAACAGCCACAATTTTCCAATTAAAACTTCAGCTTAGAAAAGACACAGATAGGGAGTGAAACTGAAGAAACAGCCTCAAATGGACTTCAGAGCAGGATATACTGCACATGATATCATCATATTAGGCTAAGAGGGGCGGGGTCTAAAGTCACCCCCCTCCTCCCAACCCCACTGCTACATCAGCCAATAAGAATATGACTGGCTGGCATACATTTGCTGTACAACATCTGCACATGGCCCAGAGACCAATATGATGACACACTTAATTCAAATTGACACATACAAACACAAATAAACAGACACACACACTCATACACACATTTACTTTCTCAGAAATATTGTTGTTGTTGTTATTGTGTTCTATAGTCACATATAGTAAAGTGTCGTGCAGGTATACTGTAGCCATTTTTGGTTACGTACCATAGAGACTCAAGAGGAGGATCTGTTTGTGTGTGTCTTTTAGTAATTAGGATGTGCGGTCTTTCTCTGCATGACACCCTGTAGAATCCCTAGAAGGCCCATTCACCATCTGCCACACACACAAACACACACACACATGCACTCTGTGTGTTCACAGAGATAGGCACCTAATGACCATCTCCCACTGCGCTGTATATGTATGTATCTTCATCACTGATATACCATGTGATTTTCTGTCACATATAGCACAAAACACACCGTGTACTGCATGGCTGATGTTAACGCTGTATTGCGGACTGAATAAACCTCATCTTGAAGACAATGTGAGGTTTTTAGTTAGAAACAAGTATCCAGAGGGACAGCTCCATAAACTGTGGCAGTAAACGTGATGTTGAAATAGATACAGTCGTCATTGGAGTAGCAGTTGTAGCAGTTGCTGTAACAGCAGTATTGTTCTGTAGACAGTGGTGTGTAAAAAGCATCCAGTGTTTTAGTTAAATCTTGGCAACAAGAAGTCATTAAAAGCTGGTCTGTGCTGGTCTGGACTCATACAGGACTGTTATGGAGAGATATATACAATTTTATGTTATGTGAACTATGGATAAGGAAAAGGATATGAAAAAATATTGGACCAGCAGTTGAGATTTTGCAGTTGATTGCTGTTGGCTCATTATTGCCCTCTCTCTGTTTTACATCTCTTATCTGTCTTATTCAGTCTGGCTTGTTTTCATGTACAAGGGAAATTGAAGTGATTTGAAGTTGTCAGAGTTTAATTTTTGAACAACAGCCCAACTAAATTTGTAATTGAAGTGTGAAAGGGCTTTTCCCCATCTGGCTGGTATCCTGGGAACTGGGCGTTTTCTATTAACAAGCTTATTTCCTTGACATTTTCATAACCTGTATCACAGTGTTGAGGAAGGGTAATTATCTCAGTGAGGGTAATAGAAAATGAGTCCATCATTACTGTAGGAAATTAACTTTTCAGTCCACTGATAACATGAACACATGTGATGCCTTGAATGTCAGGTTTTTTATAATGTAAGGAACGAAATGGAGGAAACAAAAAGGGATAGGTGGACAGATCTGGATATGCCAGAATCTAACAAAAACAAGAAAACAGTATATCCAGGAAGTTAACAGCATGAAACTTCAAAGAGAGAAATGGGAATACCAACTAGATTTGCACAGAAGGACAACAGATGGACAGACAAAGACATTAGTGGTAGGACAGAGACTGAATACACAGGGGAGGCAGGGGTGATTGAACACAGGTGTAACACATTAAGGCAGAAAAGACAATTACAAGGGAGGGAGACAAGAGAAAGACCTAAAATAAGTCACATAAAGGAAGTGATTGCAAAATAAAATGGGAAATACTTAGTTCAAACATTAAGTGTCCAGTGCTTCAGTCAGGCTTGTAAGGATTTAGCATGTCACCCATGTAGGCAGGAGCCTGACCATTACAGCCTATGTGAACAGATGCAGCAGCCAATAGAAGCCAGAAAACTGCATACAGAGGTAGAGGTTAGATCTCTATGTCCAAACACCTTATTTTGAACATCTGAATGCCTTGTATTTCATTTCACTGGAGAAAAAAAAGAAACAATCTTGCAAAAACATACAGGTCATTGTTAAAATCTTTTTTAAAAACTGAGACTTTTTGTTCATTTATTTTAACATCAGTATGAGTGTTCCTCTCTTTTTGATGCCTGTAACTCCATCTTTCTAAACAATATGGGTGATTTACGACCACAGAGTCCATTAAAACACAAGTGATGAAAACATGCACAGATGTCTATCATGTGTGTCATATTGCAGATTAGAGAGGGGGTCTGGAGAGGGGATGAAGTCAGGGCTTGACCCCCAGCTGTACTGCAAATCGTGTGTGTGTGTGTGGTGCCTGGTGGTGGTGGTGGTGGTGGGGGGGTGCTGCTTTTCTGAGTCCTTGGTTATTTGTTCCTGTTTTGTAGAAATACAAGGATGTTGAGGGTGTGGTGAAGATGGAGGAGGTGAACGGAGAGGAGCTGGTGAAAAAGTTTGCAGAAGAGATGGAGGAGATGCTCGGGAGGAAGATGAAGTCCGTGAAGGTAATGATACTCTCTGCTGTACACCCTTCCTACATGGTCCTTTGTAGGGACTTACATACCTAACCAGTATCATTTCATCACAGAGGTTAGCGGAAGCAGCAGAGGACGCTGATCTTTACCACGAGTACAATGAAACAATTGAGGTATGTGACAGTACACACCTTCAACATTTCCTCATATAATCCATATCTCAAGTCATTCTCTCTTATTTTTCTGTCTAGTTTGACTATTACAACTCCCTGTTCATCAACACGGTGGATGAGGACGGGAACCCGGTGCCGCTGGGAGGAGAATTCCCTCTGGAGGAAAACGAACACTTTAATAAATTGCCAGTCAACACACAAATGAGTAACATACAAGTCCCCACTAACGTCTTCAACAGAGGTAACGCACGAAGCCTGGATTCCCTTGCACACAATGTCCAATTAATCCAACTGCAAATGAATTTGTATTCAGTTTTATTCTTTCTCTCACTTCTTGTAGATCCAGACATTCTTAACGGAGCCTACATGTCTGAGGCTCTGAACGATGTGTTCATCGACAACTTCCAGAAAGATCCCACTCTCACGTGGCAGTACTTCGGCAGCTCTACAGGCTTCTTCAGGCTCTACCCGGGTACGTAAACATCTCTGTGTCCTGCATTTAGAACACATTGTGCAAACATCCCAAAATCTCCAGTTGCACTTTTCCAGTGTCGACTCAGTGCTCAGACACTCAGACACGACACAAGCCAAACTGCACACTTACACAGCAACTGACGAAGCAGGAAGCTGTCAGTCAAACGTGATGACTCAGTCTCAGCTGCAATATGGCTGCTGATGAGCTCTCCTCTGTGTGTGCGTGTGTGTGCGTGAGGAGTAATTAGTAGAGGATTTGTGACACAGCTTGTTTTACTCATCTGCTACCTCATCCATCACTTCCTCGTTTGACAGTCTGTCACCATCCATCCTTGCATCCATTTGGTCATCCAGTCATCCATCCAACAAAGTCGCCAAACAGCAGTTTGTCTTCTAAACGTCAACTTTTGATTGATCACTCTCTCTCTGCAGGTATCCAGTGGATTCCAGATGAAAATGGTGTGGTCACCTTTGACTGCAGAAACAGAAATTGGTAAATATCCATGTCATACCTTAGGCTTTGTTGTTTCCTTGTTAAACAGTTATATCTATAGAAAGTTGGTTCTGATGGGTGTTGAAACCATGATGGTTTCTTAACCTCAGTTCACATTAACAGGTGCCATTAGACATCACTGACTGTCTACTGCTGATCAACACCTGCAGTAAATGGGCAAATTAAGCACATTATTTTTTTGCCCTCAGACTCGATGCCTAGCAGAAATTTGAAGTCAATATGGTTTGATTTAAAGCATTAACATCAGTGGGCCTTGACCAACAGTGACAGTAGGCCTACTTCTCAGAGGTCATTTTGACTTGTCATGGATCTATGGATCTAGTCTACTCAAGTGACCCTGAAGAAGCAGCTAAATGGAATTCATCATTCTTCTTTTTTAAAATGTTTTTTACTGTGACATGTCAAAATGTCTGCTGTGTATAAGGTCAAACAAGACAAATAAGAACTGGATTTATTGTTCACTAAGAGTAATTCAAGTCCCTGGAGCTCAGGTGGAACATACTGCACAATACCAAAAGACACTGTAGAGCTGGAAAGTTTGCAGATCACAGCTGCTGGAGAGGAAATCTCATTGATGGTAATGAGCTTGGAAAATCTAAGGGAGATAACAAAGAGATCGAAAGGAAGTGTGGACGGAAGAACAGAGGAACAAATAAAAGGATAGACTCTATCTACCTTGTCTGACCACTGGTAAATAACCTGCAGCCTTGGTAAATGACCGTGTGATTTGAGTTATACTATGTAAACAACTCTCTCTCTGTCTCTCTCTCTCTTTCTCTTTCTGTAGGTATATCCAAGCAGCTACATCTCCTAAAGACGTGGTCATTGTGGTGGATGTCAGTGGCAGTATGAAGGGACTCAGACTGACCATAGCCAAACACACCATCAATACAATCCTTGACACACTGGGAGAGAATGACTTTGTTAACATTATAGCTGTAAGTACACATATACACACACACACAGGCAGGCAGACTTGAGCAGTCTAAGACTCACGAGAGTTTATTTAAGTCCCGGTCAGCGTGACATAGAGATTAACACCCTGACACCCAAGTGCATGGCTGTGCTAACCTACAGGCACAGTAAAGGAACAGGGGTCAACACATGGAAACAAAACCACACTAATGTGCAAACAGGCATAAATAACACACATTCAACACTCAATTCACACCAAGTGGTCATTCCAAGGAGTCAACATCAAAGCTTCAAATTTCATTTTATTTTTCAGTTTTTCAGGATTTTGGCCTTGTGTAGGCCTACAACTACAAATCGGTGTAATAAGCATGGTTTATCCTGCTATTACTGTGTGTGTAATCATACGCCTCCTGCAAATCCGCTGCCCTTAAGCTGTTTTTTTTACACAGAATTTAAAGCTACACTCCTTATGACGGAATGACCATGTAGCAAAATGAAAATCAGTGCGCGAGTAATATTTTTGAAGGCAGACATCCTCGGTCAGGAAAAAGGGATTTAAATCCCACTCTCTTGTTATTAATAACGCACTTTAATTTGGATTTTAACATGACTTGCCCTGAATTTAACAGTGTCAATATAAGTTACAAGTCATAAGTAGCAAATTAAACAATAAAAACACTCAGATAACAACATACAATTATTGACATACTTAAAAAGACATTTACATATCTGTGTTTTCGAACCAGACGTTGACTAGACTAATATAATTATATTTTGAATATAATTATAATACCTGTTATAAAAAGCTAATCATGTTGAGTTATCATTGATTGTGTCGAGTTACACTGTATATTTGGTGAATGTCTCCAGTACAGTGACTACGTTCGCTATGTGGAGCCCTGCTTCAAGGGCACACTGGTACAAGCTGATCTGGATAACAGAGAGGTAATGTAACACATACACTCACACACACACACATACATACACACAGGCTCACAGCTAATTAATACACTTAGCCTCCGTTAACCTATTAATCGTCAGCTGTTATCTCACTAATCCTCTAAAGATTATGCTGTCATCAGATCGCAGGTGAAACATCACAGTGAGTGTGTCATCAGGTTAGAAACTATCTGAGACAGGATTTAGTGATGAACCACTAAACGTTTTTTGTGCTTGTGTGCTGTTTTTCCCTCCTCGTCATCCCTTCTCTTCTCTTTCTTTTGCACCTTTTTCACTTGACATGCACAACTCCATGAACGTATCATTGTTTCATCGCTGCTATAATGTCTGTGTCTCCCGTTTTGTATATCCCAACACCTGCTCAGTCTGCTCAGCCTTGTCTGTGTGTGAGTGTGTGCGTGTTATGTGGTGGATGTATGCCCTACTTTCACTCCCCTTCACATCATGTCAGATCAGGTAAGGTTGCTGGCTGCTGACAATTTTAAGTAGGCCACATGACCTGTCAGCAAGGGATCTGATTGGTTGAATGCCTAGAGAGGCAGACTGTA
Organism: Selene dorsalis; assembly: GCA_900303245.1. Lineage (NCBI taxonomy): Eukaryota > Metazoa > Chordata > Actinopteri > Carangiformes > Carangidae > Selene > Selene dorsalis. The sequence goes on from OMNW01024381.1 coordinate 12,910, forward strand.
ACAGAATGGGCTTACAGATGTTGGCTGACATACTTACGTATAAACTCATGTAACACACACATACGCACGCATTTACGGGAGGAAAATCTTAAGTTTTGTGGCTGTTATATAAGAGTTCATACATCCCCAACACAACAACAACTGTTTACCTTGTTGACTCCTACTGTAAGTCACAATGAATTGTTTTTCCCAAAATGTAAGCAGAGATTTGTTGTGTTTTGGCAGGTGATTTAGAGAGAGGGTGTACAAAACTGTCTTTAGATAATAGACAAAGAGGGCTTAATCGAGCCTGCATTACAAAGCCTGTGTATAATTTGCAGTGCACAGCAAAAGGATATGAAATTTCTGTGAACAGCCCCAGCTTAGTTTATCTGTGGTTTACACAGTGGCAGAAGCCACAATAGTGTAGCCATTTATCACAGCATGTGCGAGTCTGTGTCAGTATGTGCGCGTGTTGATTAATCCTGATTACATCCTGGTGTTGTAGTGACTTTGCCGTAATTGGTCCAGTGCGCCAGAGAGCCAGGGATAATCCTTCCTCTACACTCTTTCTCTCACTCCCTCATGATCTCTCCCTCTCTCCTTTCCTCTTTCTCTGTGGTGACCAGCTCACCTGCATTTGCCAAAAAGGTATGTCCCTGAGGTCACTGACGATGTCTTTTTTAAACGAAAAAAATGTGTTGTGTGTCTCTCCTTCAGCATTTCAAGCTTTTGGTTGAAGGCCTTCATGTCAAAGGAGAGGGAAAGGTGAAAAAAGCAATGAAGGAATCGTTCAAGATCCTCAATGAGGTTTGTTGTTCTTTGCAACAACACACAGAAACCATAAGTTTTTAACAGTAAGCAGAACTGCCAGCCCTGAAATGGTTTAATTCATTTTATATCCACAGCTGAGTCTGAGTCATTTGGTTTCCTTGGTACAACTTCTCAAGACTGAATAATGTGTGTGTATGTGTGTGCATTCAGGCTGCAGCACTGGGCCAGGGCAGCCTGTGTAACCAGGCCATCATGCTGATAACAGACGGGGCCATGGAGGATTTCCAGGATGTTTTTGAAGAGTTCAACTGGCCAGATCGACGAGTATGACACACACTTGCACACAAGCATGAATGAAAACAAACACTAGTGAACTGTAGCTTGAGCATACATAGATCATTATAAGTATTTATATTAAATCACTATGTAATCCACTTGGTTTTCTTCAGGTTCGAGTGTTCACCTATCTAATTGGGCGAGAGATGACATTTGCTGATAATGTCAAATGGATTGCCTGCAACAATAAAGGTACAAATTACTTGATTTGTCCTCATTAATTTGTTTGTGATTTTGCTACAAATGAAACTGGCATAAGGCACATAAGAGAACTGAGTAATTTCAGCATGAAGGAACATCAGTGACCACTTCTTGCAAGATTTGAAGTCTGCTGGCCCTTTGTGGTGGTCCCAGGTGGTGCTGTGTAGAACTGGGTATCAGGTGCTGCCCTCTTGTGATTTACATGGGGCCATGCAGCAGCTCTGGCCTGAAAATAATCGCTTTATCCTGCTCTAGGCACATCAAAACCCCCAGCCTAAATACCTTATTATCAGCACAGATACACTGTAAACACATTCACCGCCAAAAAATATCATATTCCTGTGTTTGTGTGTGTGTGTGTGTGTGCGTGTGTGTGTCTATGTAATGGGTAACAGGTGCAGTCCCTTCTGTTGCATACACTCACATTCGCCTCTGCCAACAACAAAATATCCGTCACAAACATGTTTATTGTTGCACTCCTGCAAACTCCTTCAACATGTACTTTCAGTTTTAGTTAGGTAAGGATGAGGACTATTTAATGTAATAACAGCAGCACTCCCAAGGCAACGTGAGGGAAAGGGAAAAAGGGTTTCACACATGCACATATTGATATCTGGCAGTGCCTCAGTAGCCTGTTGTCACTGAGCAGCTTCACTGCAGGTATCCTATTGACGTCATTGTTTCCCACTTGTAGCAATGCCATAAATCTTAGACTAAGCCAAGCTTAAAAAAAAACCCCCCGTCAAAAGCACATTTGCATCGATGTGAGATTAAAGCTGATTTTTCATTAAATGGTTCGGTGTCTTTTGGGACCACAAGGGTTTCTGATGTCTGATAAATGAATTAATTTCACTGAAAATAATACCCAAATGCAGGAGGCAGAAAGATAAAAATATTGTGGTGAACACTGTCTTTGCTTAAATTCATGATTTCCAGGTTTTATATCTGAGTAACTTATGACATACAGTATGGGTATAGAAGTATTTTTGCATCCTACAGGTTACTACACACACATCTCCACGCTGGCTGATGTTCAGGAAAATGTCATGGAGTACCTTCATGTTCTCAGCCGGCCCATGGTCATCAACCATGACCATGACATCATATGGACTGAAGCCTATATGGACACTGTGGTGAGTCTGCTTCTCTTATTATTGGGGCGCTTGGTGGGGAAGACACACTATTATCTTACTTCAGTGTTATCTTTCACACGTTAAGACCAATTGAGATCACCTGTGATACTCTCCAGCCAGCAATCAATTTTATCTATCTAGACAAATGATTAAAAACTGGAGAACACGTCAGTTTTTACCGATGTTACTGAAATTCACGCTGTCCAGTGTCTCATTGTACTGTCTTTAATTAAAGCATGGATCCCATTAACAAAAGGAATCATGAATTTTTAAAACCCTGATCTAATTTTTTTGACTTATTCCCTTGCAGAACAATGGAAATTAAAAATTGTTTGGAAAGTTCATTGAAACAGAGTTGCAGAAAATCCGGCAAACTTTTTCACTTTTAATTTCATTCTCTTTTTCTCATCATTTTAATATATCTAATATACAGTGCTATTTTTCCCTTCCTCATTCAAATGCAGTCTGCCTGTCTCTCCCCATGATACCACCAAGTCCTGTCTGTTCATTTCTATAATTAACCCACTTCTCCTCCTGTGTTTTTCAGCCTATCCCTCTGTACCTCCTTTATTTCAATAGCCCCTCATCTGAACCATACTATCTCACGACATTCTGTATCTTTTCACTGCCATTTCATGCTCTCCTTGTCTTTCCTCCCCTCCATGTCCATCTTAAGTTGCCAAACGCAGAACAGGTAATCATAAGTAGTATTTTATAACTTCACTTTGATAAACTCCTTTAAACAAAGTCGTTGGACCCACATAATATCGTATTTAGTACCTGAAATGTCTGGCTTGGCCTTACATTTAGAGTCAATTGCTGTTAGTCTGTAGTAGTGTCAAGTTAGTAGCAGTTTTTTTTCTTAGCCGACTCTCCACCTTTAGCTTGAAATGCTAACGTTAGTTTAGCTCATGCTATAGTGACATAGCCTAGCTTACTTTCTTTTCACCTGAAACTTTAAATATAACATGCTCTTTTAGTATCGCTACTCTGCTTTCAATTTTATTTTAGTGATTTGAGGCGTATTTTAACTAATATACTTTTCATACAACCGATTTAAAAATAAAAAAAAACGTATTTCGGCGTGTTAGCATTTAGCTTAATGTGCCGTTAACTATCGTCATACATGAGTTTACATAAATTCACCAAATGAAATGTCGCGTTTGAAGTCCGCGCACCTCCATTTCCCTTCATTTTCCACCATTATACTGCTCGCGTATACCTTTTAAAATATTTGCTTGTTAATTTAGCTTTTCCACAGGGGGAAGTGAAATTAAATAATTTAATGGATCTTTGTGTGTGCATTATAGCTGTTCAACACCCAGGCTCAAAGCCTGCTCTTGATGACCTCTGTAGCCATGCCTGTGTTCAGCAAGAAAAAGGAGACTGTAAGTATTCATTTTTATTACTATTAGTACCATTACCCTCAACAGACATCACCTGTAATTAGTGTATTTAGTACAATAGTAAATTCATGTTTTTTTGTGCAGTGCGTAAAACTCCATTTTTTCCAAAAGGCTTATAGTTTGTGTGTGTGTGTGTAAGTCTGTTCTGAGTAAGTTACCTAAATCATGCAAGTATCAAATTTGTTTTATTCTCTGTTTATCATTTTGTAAAACTACTGTTTTCCCTGTAGCTGTCTCATGGTATTCTGCTGGGAGTTGTGGGAACTGATGTAGCCTTAAGAGAGCTGATGAGATTAGCACCAAGATACAAGGTAAACCATCCAACTCACGTAAATGATCTGTGATGCACTTTTACTGTATCTAATTGAGTTTTACCTGTCTTTCCTTTCAGCTGGGTGTCCATGGTTACGCATATCTCATCACCAACAATGGCTACATCCTCTCTCATCCTGACCTACGACCTCTGGTACAGATGAATATTACATGTTAGATTATTGCAGCTAAATAAACTGTCCCAAATTTATTCCTCTGCTTAATTTATGTGACTGACTTTACATGTTTAGGATGAAATTGGTTATTACAGACCTATTTTATTTGTTTGAGCATTTGTGTGTGTGTGTGACAGTATAAGGAGGGGAAGAAGCTAAAGCCAAAACCCAACTACAATAGTGTTGACCTTGCAGAGGTGGAATGGGAGGACACCGAGGAGAAAGTGAGGAGCACACACTCGGACATTTCTGTCGTTGTCTGTTTCCTTTGTACTGTTTACATTTATTTCATGATATTATGAAACTTTGTTCATGAAGTGCTGAGTATGTGATATCTGTATCTTAGCTGCGGACAGCTATGGTTAAAGGCGAAACTGGAACATTATCTTTAGATGTGAGAACTTCAGTGGATAAAGGAGTGAGTACATTTGTGTCTGTGTATTATATCAGTGATTAGATTTTTCTCTCTTCTCTTTCCTCCTTAAAGGATTTATTGTCTTTTTAATCCCCTTCAGTTATGTTGTATTTAATTAACAATAAATTTCAAAGACGCTTTCCTTCTCTTTGTCTCTCACAGAGGAGAGTGATGTTCTTGAAGAATGATTATTTCTACACCGTCCTCAATGAAACACCATTTAGGTTTGTCTTTTTGCTTTTAACAGCATTGCTGTGTCTGGGTTATTTTTAAACATTTTATTGCATGAAAAGATTCATAGCAAAAACAAAGCGATCTACAGTATGTAAGTAATATCTACTGTAGATGAATATTAAGTACAATTGCTCAGAGTAACAACAAAGGCTTATTGTGAATGTATGATCCTTAGAATTATTATGAGTGGGTTTCATACAGCCTATAACTCAGGATTTTGATACAGTGTACTGTGTATTACCTTTTTAAAACTTAAAAATAATGTTCTCTTTTCTGTGTTTGACAGTCTGGGTATTGTTTTAACAAGGGGATATGGTCAGTATATCTTCATAGGAAATGTCTCTATTGAAGAAGGTAAGTCTTTCTCTTCTGTCTCTATTTATCTGTAATGTGTCTGCCTTTTTTACTCTTCCATATTCATGTCTTGTTTTTCTTCAGGTCTTCATGACTTACTGGCTCCAGACCTGACCATAGCCAACGAGTGGTGAGTAGCACTAGTGAAACATTGAAATTGCGAGTTTTACTCGGTTGATTGTAGTTTTTCAACCCAAAATCTCAAAAGCTGTTTTTTGTTCACATGCTTGTGTGTGTGTATTTAGGACATACTGTGAGACAGATATTGACCCAGCTCATCGGAAGCTGACCCAGCTGCAAGCTGTAACACGATACCTCACTGGCAAAGAACCAGACCTGGACTGTAAGTGTTCACTCCACTTTCAGCACATCATTTCTTTTTGATTCAGGAAAAAGAAAACTCCGCTTAAATACTGCTTTTCTTTGGCAAGTGGATACTGTGTTTGCATGTACACTGGAAATCAGAGAAGAAAATAACACACCCCCACAGCATGAAAAATTCTTAAACACACCACTGCATTTATGTCAACTTGTTTCTGACCTTTTGAGAGATTATCTCATTCTTAAATCTATAAATGAATTTTGAGATGTAAAATGTAATTAATCAAATTAAAATGAGACACTTTTTAAAAAACAGAATTAATTAATCATTAATTAAGTCATACTGGATCTTGATGTTTTATCCCATTTAGTGATTAATAGTTACTATCTTCTCTTTTTCCTCTGATATTTATCTACATTATTATGGGATGTACGGTTTCTCTCTACAGGTGATGAAGAGTTGTTGCAACAAACTCTGTTTGATGCTGTGGTCACGGCCCCTATGGAAGCTTACTGGACCACCCTTATGCTCAACACTTCTGGGTGACTGATACCACACATGTAGACTCACTTAAATGTTGTTTCAAGATGGGGACATTTACACAAATGCTCATGTACCTGCCTCTCTCTCACTCTCTTAGTATGGACGAGGGTGTGGAGACAGCGTTCCTGGGGACCCGTTCAGGCCTGATGAGATATCAGTGGTACACTGGTTTGGAGAAAAGAGTTGGCAAGTGAGTTAGAGAAACACATATTTTTAAAATATGTATTAAATGTAATCTCGTTAAATTAGACTCACCATTGTGTCCTCCACCAAAAGATTTCAAACTAGGGTTAGATTAGGTGTTACAATAAAGTGTGAGGTCATCCATTGATAATCATGACAAGGAGAGCTCTCTGACTTTTTTGTTTTTGTCACATCCCTTTCTCATTTTTTCATTTTACCATAGTATATTCACACTTTTTTCTTTCCTCTACTATCCCAGAAGCTTCTCTTACGGTATCCCCCTTTTTCATCTTCCAGCTTTGCCCTTCTCATCCTTATAGGCAGTATATAGTAGCTTTTTTCTTTAAGCTTATTTTTGTCTCTCCCCAGGACTTTCCTGACCTCCACAGACAAGGAGAATATGTTCACATTGGACCATTTCCCAGAGTGGTACCGTAGAGCAGCTGAGTACCCAGCTGGACAGTTTCTATACTACATGCCCAGACTGGACACAAGAGGTATACACGAGATGAGAAAACCTTTTAGTGCTTTTTTTTTTTTTTTTTAAATCAGGCAAAATGCCCTGAAGGTGTCGGTTCGGTCATGATGGAATTTTTTGTTTCAGTTTATGTTCTGTGAAGAACAGAATCATCATCAGACTGATGACATTCACAGTTACTCATATTTTTCATTACATCGTACTAACAATTAACACCATTTTTAAATCTAGTTGAGAAATGAGGTCAGCAAGATAGATGTGATTATGAGCCTGGCTCTTCTCTGCCTTTGGTTTTAATTTTCTTATCCGTTTCTACTGCAAGTGCTTAAGGCAGCAGCAAAAGATAAGAAGAGCTGACATTAATTTTCACAACACAATGCAGAGCTGTATGTAATTAAATTAAGTTACAGTAAATTCAGTGAGTATGATGCTAATAATGCTGCTGTTCCTCATTACAGAGCACTGGAGTGTTGTGTTTCACATGTACAGATGAATTTGGGGCTATTAAATATATAGATGATTTTAAATCCTGACTGTACATGGAGAATGAGCTCTATTTCTAAATACTATTTCAAGATGGTGATAATGTTCCGTTATGTTTTTAAATGGATATGATGGGACACATTATCATACCATCATCATTTTAATGTTTATTTTAGCATATAGTCCTCTGACTATCAGGGTGGTGGCAAACTCAGCGTGTTGTCCTCAGATGTGTTCAGGGACTATGAGGCTGACTATAGCACCACCTTGAGTGCAGAAGAGGTGGAGCACCAAACGGAGGAGGGAGGGGAAAAACGGAGGAAATCAGTGGAGGAGGTGGAGGAGGAGGGTAGAGGAAAACTGTTACTGATACTTGGCATGCTTCCTCTTCTTTATTTATTCTCATTTGTGGTGTTTCAAAGCATGAGGAGTGCCATGGTCACTGTCTTCTTTGCTTTTTCAAGCTCTGCCCTGTTTCTCTTGTTTTCCTTCTCAAGTCTAAACGTTCCTCCTCCTTATCTCTATTTCTCTTGTTTCTTACTGCATGAGCTTGCAATTAGTGTATGGGAGCCACCTCTCCTCTCTTAGGGAGTCAGGAAGGTTTTTTGGTTCATTTGAATCATACTGATTTAATTCATTCTTCTTGAAAAGTCAGAATCTCTTTTCATGGTTTACTTTTTCTTTCGTCATTATGTCACTACATCCTCTAAAAACAAGTCCAAATCCTGTCACAGAATTTCTTGAGTGCAGAGTTTTTCTTTTGCTTCATCTCAGAGGAGGAGTAACAGAAATATAAAGACAGTTCTCTCGGAAACACATAATACACACACTGTTATGAGCATATTAGACGATTAGCTCTCACAAACTGTGTTGCATAATACTTAAAATGTTAATCTGGCTGGAATCTGCAGCTTGGTGACAGTTGGCATCTGCTGGCATGAAGGCTAGAAATAGACAAGGAATGCATGTCTTTATTAAACTTTACCTCCACAGTTCAAGTTGATATGTCACATAACTATTCCAACATGTCAGCCATCACTATCACTCTGGAGTGCACACAAAAGACAGATTCAGTATGTGAGGAAATAAATAAATCTCGGAACCTTTTCCCTTCTGTATTTTCTGTATGCACATGTGAATGCATGCATGTGTATATGTTTTTGAAGGAATTTTGCGATGTGCATGCATGTGCCTATGTTTCTATGTGCATAGAAGCACTGTATGTTGTTGTAAATTGTTGCTAATTGTGCTCATTGTCCTCACAGTGGGGAGGATAATGATCTCAGCCACTGCTGTCACCCTGACTGTGGGCACGAAAACAGCCATCGCTGGAGGTAGGACCACAATTTTTGTTCAGATACACACCAGCACCCTCTGTTTGTTGCATACACACCTCTTTCCACTCTTCCCTCTCTTTTTCTCCGGCATTTTAACTTGCTGATTGGTAATTGCTGGTTATGTCACACTCCGGTCATTGGTTTTTACGCACTGGGTTGACAGTAACACTTGATGATTACAAATGCTGTGAGACTCACTCCAACACAAACTTATGACAGAATTGAATACTCAATTGTCACCAGTTAAAAAAAAGGATTTAGCTTGTCTACATTGATAGTTTTACTTAAACTTATGCTGTTGCTGTAGTAGTTGGCAGTTGCTCTGGGTGTGGTAACAAGGTCTTTTGAGGAAATTTTGATTTTGTGAACTGTGTGGAATTTGGCTTCAGATGTGAAGATCCATAATTAATTGATTGCTGAAGTTCCACAAGATGGGCAGTTAATGCAGAGACTGACCTCATCAATACTGTTTTTTCGAGGGTAATGCTGAGACAGTACATCAGAGGTTTTTGATGCATGCATAGATACATCACTAAAGATTCATCAGTTGTATAATACATTTTGTTTGTTATCAAATATGTCTGCAAGTTATTAGGAAATATAAGATGAAATTAGAACTGCTCTACAGTTTACTGCTCAGCTGTTTCATTTTACATGTTTGTCGAAACACAGTTTTTCCAATGCCACTATGTCTGTCATAACCTGATAGCAGCCAATAACACCAGCCTGTTGATGTATCAGTCAAGCTGTAATTGGGTTCATGAGGCTGAGATGCCTGGAGAGCTCTGCACAGCTGCTGTATCACTGGCTGCTGATTCTCTGATTTCATTTTGGCCCCTGATGATTATGTGTAGTCTCGTTTCTTCAAGTCTCATATAAAAATCCGTTTATGGAGCTGTAATTGAGTGACTGCGAGTCTGTGCTCGAGTGTGTTTTTCACACAGAGAAATTTTGTCTCATAGTTCATAGTCTCCAGCTTCGTTTCACCGCTTCCGGTTGTGTGGGTTATTATTTATGTGTGTGTCGTGGTAACACCATCTGTGGCTGACACACTCATCAGTCATATTTATCTGAGTGTGACAAGAGTCTCTGGAGCTGAATCCTTAGAGCATGCATATGTGTGTTTGTGTGTGTGTGTATGCATTTGGCCGCTCTTTACATTGAAAGACACACAAAAAACAATCCATACACACCTGCACAAAAACAAACACACTTATCTGTATTTCACAGCTTTTTTGGGTATTGTCTCAGGTGTGAAAATTCATTTCAATTCTGTTCCGTTTTATTTATGTAGTGCCAAATTATAACAGGCTTATCTTACAATATTGCGCTGAGAAACCAAACAGTTGTCACTATGAGCAAGCACTTGGCAGTAACAGTGGAGAGGAGACACTCTCCTTTTTATCAGGTAGAAAGCTTCAACAGAACCAGACTCGGGGGTGGTTGGTTTGCCGTCTGTATCAAACGGTTGGGTTGAGAGGAGAGAAATGGGAGAGAGAGGAGAGAGAGGGGGGATAATGAGCCTTCAAGGTGTAATAGCATTATTAATAGTGACAACAATTGTAGAAGCACCAATTAATAATAATAATAATGATTATTGTCATCATGATGATCGGTGGTGAGTAGTACTGGCAGATCTGGATCCTGCAGCTCCAGAGTCAGAGAAAACTTCAGAATGAGGACAGAGAGAGGGAGAGAGGACAAACTACAGGAGAGAGAAGGCACATAGTTAATGGCATGAGGTAGTGTGATATAAATGCATGAGGGCAGCCTGATAGCTGAAGTCTCTGCTTCCCATTCAACTCTTGTATTCTGAGTGTGCGATAATAGGGTAGTGTGAGTTCTTAAAGATATAATGGAGCTTAGTTGTGATCATGTATTGCCCAAATGTTTTTATTATGCAATCGTATAATAATGAGTTCCTTTGCCATATGTCAGAACAAGATGCAGGGTGTGATTAAGATGTTTTATAAATCCACAATATATTTGGATGGAAAATAGGGAGAAGTGAGAAAGAGTTCAAAATAAATGTGTTTGTGTCTTGCTCTTAATCGCACTGCCCCCTCCTCTTAATGTCTCTCTTTTTTCCAACTTTGGCTTCATTCCTCTTCTCTCTGCTTGTTTGGGAACATTAACATCACAGCATGTCGCAACCAGAGCTTTCTTTTGGCCCACTGTCTTCAGTAGCCCAGCACGACGGCAGGTCTGGAACAACCATTAAAACAGCATTAAACAGCATTATGTCAGAGCACAGTATATGAAAATATTCAAGAAATGTAAAGGAGAACTGCAATAGGTCATATTCATGGGTTTAAAGAGAGTTTTGGGCCTTTCTGATGTGATTGTTGTGTGTGCTGCTGGTGGATTGTTAGATGATGATCAAGTGAGAGGTCAGACAGATTACCACCTCTCACGTCATTGGATGTCAAGTGGAACAGCTTTTCTACCAGCTGCCTCCCTTCAACACAAAAACACAGAAAGAAAAGCTTTATCAATGTTTTATAGACTTGCTCTTTCGAACTTTCTCCAACACACATATACACATACACTCACCCACTCACTAATGCACACAAACACGACTCACTCTGTTTCACCCTCTGACACTTTTCTTTACCTTGTTAAACCCTCACATACATCTCTCTTTTTTTTATCCCCTCTCCTCCTAGGCTGTCAGGCCTGTCTCCTTTCACTTTGCTATGGTTTTCCCTCTGTCTTTTTCCTCCTCTTGTTACTCCCTTTCCCTTGTCATATCATTCCTCCTTTTCTTCCTTTGCTCTCCTGTTTCCTCTCTACATCTGTTTCTTTGCCGTATCTGAGTAAGCGAAAGCTTTCTTGTCAAGTCATGTTTGCCTCCCAAACACAAGTGTATTAAATATTCAAAAGCTGCCTCGACGAGGGCCACATATACATCCAGTCACACAGCTGTACTGTACCCTCCTGTGCCACCACTCCTGTGCCTGTACGAGTGTTTAATATGCCATGATTCAGCATTTACACATGTTTGCGACTGTAATGCTGCGTAAAAATGTTCATGTCTGTCGAGTGTCTCGCTCAGAAACATTTCAGCAACAGACATTTTTAGACAACTGAACCTTCACAACACACTTTCTGACAAATGCAGATATGTTGCATAATGCAAATTAAATCATCTGACATTGAGCGTATAAAGAAACAAATTTGATACAAAGGCTGCAATTTTACATGCAATGAGCTGTTATTGTGTTTCTCTAGGTTAGCTGAAATATGATTTCTAATGAACACAGATTTTAAATACTGAGCTGGTTGTTGTTCCACTTCTGAGCACTGGGTGTCAGTGTTTCTCTGAACAGAAGCTGGTCAGTTTTCCTGTTTTCTCAGTGTGTGTTGTGTTTAGCTTTTATGCTGATTTGGTGGCAGATTTAATTTCTCTTCCTGTGATGAAGGCCAGGGATTTGGTATTTCAGAGGCTGATCCAAAATCAGTCAACAGTGACTACAAAAACACTGTGTTTATGCTGATCTGAGGCTCAGCAATGGATTAGTATATCTCTGTGGCAGAAGTGACAGGCTGTATGTAAATAAACCTAATACGCTCCTACTGACAGAGAAGCAGACTGGGGGAAGAAAGAACGGTAAGTAGGTAAATAAAAAAAGACAGAGAGAGAGTCAGGGAGAGAATAAAAGATAGAGAGGGGATATTTGACACGGGGGAGGAGGAGAGGAAGCAGGGAATAAGGAGAAAAAAGAAGGAGAAAAAGACATAAGATAGGGGAGGTGAAAAGTGTAAAAGATACACACAATAGACCAGACAGAGCAAAGGATAAAGAGGGCAGAGAGGCTGGGATGAGAAAAAAGGAGGTAGAAAGACTAAAAAAATGATGGGAGAAGAGGCGACAGAAAGATAAATGGAGACGAGATAAGTGAGAGGAAAAGGGAAGGAGAGAAAGACGGTGAGAAACAGAGAAAGGTGAGAGGAGATTGAGGGCAAGGGACAGAGAAAATGGGATAAGGTACAGTGTACGGAGGAGACGTTATCACAGCTGATATATGCCCTCATTTGATGCTGTGTTTCTGTTCCACTTCAGCTTCTCTATCTTTCGTCTTTTTAATCCCAAAATATTTCTGCACCGCAAATCATCCTCTCCCATTATTACATTTCCTCTGTTTTCATTAGAAAATCACTTTGAATTCCTTTGGGGTTACTGGTGTTGATAGTAGTTATTCAGTACTCTAGGATTTAGTGTGTTTATGGTCTACTTTGTACCAGTGAAGGAAAGGCAATTGTGGTTGTCTGTCAGGCCTCGTCAATGGTCTGGATGTAAGTTCAACGTAAGTGTGATATGTTTTTATTTAAATCAATGCATATTGACCAGGAAATGCTTCATCATCGTCATCGTTATCATCGTCATCGTAATCATTATCACAATCATCATACACAACACACCATAGATAGATCTCTGGGCATTGTAGTCTTTGAGGCCCTCAGTCAACATGGCTGCTGCAGTTTTTACGTAGCAAACTATAATTTATTATTCTTTACACACACAGGCTATAGGAACAGGATTCAGCTAGCTAAGATACTTAGCTACCAACAACACAAGACCTGCAGACCGGGGGTGAGAGGACAACGTTCCTAGATTTATAGAAAGAGTTTAGACGTTGGCTTTTTCAGTTACTGCCCCTGCATCCCTGTGAAGTTAATGGCCATGTTTACACCTGTCATTTAAATCTCTTTAAAATGTATTTTTACATTAGTGAGATGCCTATTGTTGCTGAAGTACACCTAGATTTAATTTTGCAATACAAACTTGGTTAGTATTGAACTGAGGGATCAAATTGTCATAAATCAAACTCTAGCTTTTGTGCATCTTGACTTATCATGCATCCCACGAGCTTAGTCTCCCACAAATAATTTTGTATATGCAACATTTCTTGGCCATAGCTATTGAGGCATAAACTAGTGTTTTCCTCATGAATGCAGCTGAAAATGTGAGGGTGTAGAGATTATAAGAGTCCTTTGACATTTTTACTGTTTAATCATCAACATTCCTGCTCAGCGTTTCTCCAACCCTTTCTCCTCTTAGCTAAACTGCCTTTACCACAGCTTAGCTGTGTTTTAGTTATGATGTGTGATTATTGAAGATGAAATCATACTGCATTGAAAAATGCTTATTTGATATCTTTAACTTTAAGATTTGATGATATGGGCAGCATAACTCACTTAATGCTGTTTTTCAAAACAGTCGTACAATATAACCAAAAGTCATTTGTAAGAGACGAAGCAAGCTCTACAGCAAGTGAGAAATGTCATATTAACACTAGAAGGTTACCTACATCACTCAATGCTAAGGTCAACATGATGCATTTCAGGAGCGAGGCAGCAACATTTGGCCCTTTTACACTCTGGCCAAACTCTTTCTATGCTTCTTGCAGAAACTTTACCAACTATTGATCACAAATAAAATAAAACACGACAAATAATCAAACATTACAGAGATTTTAAAACCTAAAGCAAAAACGAAACATAGACATTATAAACACAACAAAAGACAAAAGACATGAATTGATACAGAAAACCATAAACAGTTACGTCAAAAACATTTTGGGGACTGCTGGGCCAACACACCATAGTAGAGACTAGTATAGTAGTAATATTTATCTTCATCATACCCAGGTATATGATAACACACTATTAATATAAGTTTACTTCCAGCCAATTAAATTTGAGAGGGAACAATAGTTCTACTGTAGGGGAGCAATATGCAATGAAAGCCAAATTTTGTTTATCACACAAGACACAAACGTCCTACTCTGCTAATGATGAAAATGTCTACATAAATATTTCAAAGGCATGAATTAGGAGTTTCATGAAAATAAGATGCAAACAAATCAACTTGAGTTGTGAATGCATCGATTACGTGCGCTAATTTAACAGATTCAAATAAGTGATGATTGCTAAATTGATAACAGAAGGACTCTTTGGCAGTGACTACATTTCAAGTGAGAGTGGCATAGCTTCCATTGCATATTGCAGATCCTTTGGAGAAAACGTAAGGAACAACAACGTGGCAGAAGGGATAGATGAAAGGAAAGAAAGCAAGTGGAAATCTTTAAGGAAGTGTGACAAACTTTCCATAAATAGCGCTATAGCGGATGGAAAGATGGATGGAGCGATAAAGGGACAAGAAGGAGGAGGGGGGAAAATAGCAGCGTCTTTTTGTTTAATCCCTTGTTCGTCATAATCCCTCTGGGCAAATCGTCCTTGTTAGAAAGAAAGAGAGGGAAGGGGAGAGGGAGAGGGAGGCCAGAGGGCAACTGATTGGGGCAATAAAGTGCAGGAGTCTGAAGTTTGTAGTCGGACAGGTTCTCTGAGATAGTTTTTCCATGCCATATTAGCAAACTTTTACCTCTGAGGGTGAAATCAGTCTGAGAATGAGCTCTGAACAAAGGTGAGTTGCTTTAAAGCAAAGTCTGTGGTCCTTCATTAAAACCATTGCGAAGATCTCTGAACCAGCCCAGAAGCAGAGTCCGCGTAACACCAGAAAATGTATTTGACCCTTTTTCATCACTGATCATTATCATTTAACAAGCATCAAGTAAGCAAGAGTCATTTTCTGAGGAAAAGGGACAAACACAGGAAATTCCAGTTAAATGGTTCGTTTTCCATTTAACTGATTGATAACATCCATTATGTGGTCCAGACAGGGCAGAATCTATTTCTAGCCATCCATGAATTATCATTTTGTAAATTCAGATGGTTTCCTGTTGTACATTTCATGTCCATAACAAGTCTCAAGACTTGGGAGACCATGTTTGATCTCCTGTCAACATATAATCTCTGTGTATCCCCAATGTTCTCTGTGCCACAAAGCAGAGAGGTGTTGACTAGATAAATGACATCTTTTTTGCGTTATCCATGATGTTTCCCTCATTTCCTCCAAGCTTTCCAGTTTTGGCTGTTTCTTTGGGATAGAGAGGTCAGAGGGAATATCAGAGGAGCATTTGGCCAGACAAGGGTGAAGGGTTCCTGGGCTGGGGTCCTGGCTTTTTGGAGGAACTACTGGCTTTGGAGAGGTTTAGGAGGAGAAAGATGCAAACAAAATGAGCCGCGCACTGCTTAGTACCACAGATTCCTCTCATTATTGTAAATACTGGTCCAGTCGCCACCATACATACTGTAAATCCCTGAAAATTCAATCCACTTTTAGCAAATACCAACTTAGCGTTCACCACAAGTGTCTGAGCGTCTTGTAACAGATAAAATGATGTGTCATACTGGATTTTTTTGTCTCGGCCAATAGAATGGTAGATTCAGCAGCAGCCAACAACAGCAGTAGGTGGTTGGTAGGCGAGTTGGAGGGATGATTGATAACAAATACTGCAGTGAGAATGGCTCCAAATGGAAGAGAAAATCAGGGAACAGATAAGGTATGTGTGTGAGGGAGCGTGATCAAGAGGGATGGAGAGGAAGAGGGTTAAAAATAGAGGAGAAAGAAAGGAAGGCAAAAAGTGGGGGAAAGGTGTCAGTTTGAGAGTTAGAGAGATACCGTAACCGTCTGTGTGCATAAAACAAACTCTCCCATCTCTCCCCTCTTTGAGCCCTTTAAATTTTCGCCCTTCCAACCTTCACCCTTTGACATGCCAACCCTCACCCCCCCATCCCATTACTCCTCTAGGCCACAGAGGAGATCTGTTTCTCCTCCCTATCCTCCCCGTCTGCCTCTCCATCTCCCATCAGCGGCTGCCTCTTCTTCAGCTCTCTCTGGTATTTGGCCATCAGGGAGGCGTAGATGCAGCCGTACGCCGCGGCCGCAACCATCATGATGCAAACGATCCCGCAAACTACGCCAGC
>OMNW01024385.1:3751-15059 GCA_900303245.1 Selene dorsalis
ATGTCAGCGGGTATTTCCAGGCAGCAGATGGTGACAGTTTGCCTACTTAACTTCAGCACACTCTCTCTCTCATTCTCCTCATCACACACACACACACACACACACACACACACACACACACACACACGCCCATCCATGCAGGCAGACTCCCTAATGTGAGCATAAACACGCTTTCTCTCCCTGATCCCGTCGACGCTGCTCTTCACTGTGACTGCAGTTTATTGGGAGTGGGTGTTTCAGCCAGGACTAAGTGAAATGTAACGGCACCACGGTGCAAAGCCAACTCCTCTGCAGAATTACAATAGAAGTGGATTCTCAGCAGGGACGTGCAGCACAAAACAATGACACATGAAACAATGCTGCTGCGAGATTCGCAAGATCTCAATTTATAATTCTCTCTGTCTCTCCTACAGACCTTTTTTTTTTTTTCCCTCTTCACCACTATCAGATCCACAGCTCTGCCCTATTTTAGTCACCACTGCAGCATGACAGCCTAAAATTCAGCCCCTGTCGCTTCTGTGTGTTTGCAACTTTACCAGTGGTGATCGAAAACCAACAAGGAGACGTGTCGTCCTGTTTAAATCTGATAGTTGGAACTCAACATTTCCTACGTTTTAACAGGGATGCACTGATGATGATCATGATGATGATGATGATGACTAATAGACAGATACTCTGACCATGGGACAATTAAATCGTCCAGCAGCTCGCACATGTATGAAGTTCAGATTTATTGTCCAGGTTGTGAGCAGCTGCCTTTGGCTGGGGGGTGCGGGGGGGTTATACAGTCTAATAGCTGTAGGGACTGTGCTGAGTCCTGCAGTGCACATTAAGCAAATAACTTAAATTAACTGAGACAGATGTGATACTTGGCTTTAGTTGTATTTAAAGACATTAAAGCAAAAATAATCAAATGTCCTTTGAGAAGACCAGAAGGCCTGGGTCCTTGTTCGGGCCGCGCAATTAATTATATTATTTTAATCGTGATTTTGATTTTGGCTCCAGACAAAACGTGTATAATTGAGGAAAAATGATTATTTTGTCATTTTCCTGGAGTATCAGGATTTTATTCTGAAAGAGCAAATGTAATGAGTCATTGTTGGCTGGTGAGTTAGTTGTTCCTGGTTCATAACCCCCCCTCCTCAGATCTACACTCATCTCATATTATGGTCTCTATGGACTCAAAATGATGGAAATCCATCACAGCGGTTTCCTGCATATAGAAGAAGAAATGATAAAAACATCCACCCCACAGTCAGATACTGACAGAGACTGTTTCTGTAGCAGTCCTGATACTTCCCACATGGATAGTGTGTGTTTGTGGGTGCAAAGTTTTTCATTGTTGTTTTAAAATACAAATTATGTTCACATTTTTATGAACACAAATGTTTATATAACATGAATTACACTGCAGCTGGTGAACAGAAACAAACTTACTATTTTTAAGCTGTCACTCAAACCATGACAACAAAAGGAAATGATCAAAAAGCCTTACAAAAAAAAGGAGAAAGTCAGAAAGTGTTTTATGTTTCTGAGCAAACCACAGAGGCTGGGAACAGGTGACACCTCAGACTGCAGCTGATGTAATCGTTGGCAAGTACGAAGTAAAGACTCTTCACCTCCAGCTCTGCAGGCGTGTGCTGAGCAACATGACTGTTACTTACATGACTTTAATGCTGAGATTCATAAAATGGACCAAGTTTGTCCACTGTAGCTCAGAGGCCAGTGCAGCAGTCAAAGAGCTGAGCGACACCTGCTTTGTGCTACACTACAAGGGCAGCGGGGGCAGCATGGTGATTAGGTGCAGCAGTCGATCCTCTGTGACAGCAAACATCTGCCCCGCTGGAGCAAAAACACTGAATCTCTGCCAGAGAGGAGAAGCTGCTCTCTGGATCTTTATACTCTCACTTCCCCGAGGATGGAGGCGACACACTTCTATATATCCTCCTTTAGTTATCAGGCTGACTATTAACAACAACAGTGACACAAAATAAACGTCTAAGTTTGGAGAGTTACTCACCATATTGATGGCGTTCACTGGGCCGATGCTGTTGACAAACATGTCTGTGTGGATCACTGTCGGCTTGACTGCAAAGAATCACAGGACAGTTATCAGTCATGCACTTATCATCATCATCATCATCATTACCATCAAATTATCATTGAAGAATAAGAATAAAACAGCAATTCTGTCAAGACGTGAGTACAAAGGTGCAGGAAAACATCACTGTCAGGAGATGAACATATCGTTGTGAGTGATGTCTCATGAACAGTTAGTCAGGAAAAACAAAGCGTTGAAGTCCTGCAGCTTTTTAATCAGTTCATAAGAGATAAAAACTTCAAAGCTCCTCTGAAGGAGACAAACAATAACACAATGAAACCAGCTCAAAGTCAGATGTCTCTCATTAGACTCAAGCTGATGCTTCACTTCAGTGGAGAAGTAAACAACGTCATGTTTTATAATGTATTGGACCAATATTTTAAAGGACTTCTAATGACGAATGTGGTGATTTTCTTAAATATCTTTTTGACCCAAGACTCGTTTATCCCACGTTTTGCTCCGTGTAAAAGCTGATGACTTTCGTATAAAATCAAAATGTCAGGCTTCCTGCTAATAAACCACACACTTTGTCTGTATTTATGGCCAAACTCTGACCCATTTACCCGGAAACCTTTGTCCCCTGTGCAGCATCCCATCCATCCCTCTGTCCGTCCTCCCATGCTGGAGGCCTGTGAGCTCCTCTCGATAACGAATCATTCACTCTCTTTTCTCAAAGACCTGCCGGCGTCTGCCTGGTTC
Organism: Selene dorsalis; assembly: GCA_900303245.1. Lineage (NCBI taxonomy): Eukaryota > Metazoa > Chordata > Actinopteri > Carangiformes > Carangidae > Selene > Selene dorsalis. The sequence goes on from OMNW01024385.1 coordinate 6,552, forward strand.
TCACACTTGTTGGATGAAAGTACCTCGTAAAGATTCTGACTTGACACAATGTGAGGAAAGATTTCACATTTTTTATCTTAGAAACGATCGAGAAACAAATGCAGCAGAAAACATCGTGGCAGCAGCAGCAGCAGCTACGATGGAAACAATTAAATGTCGTTGGTTTTAATTGAGGATAATTTCTTTTATTTAAAAAACTAGCACACAAACAATTAGTTGCATATACGCTTCCATGTCATATAAATGAATTATCTCTGCTTGTGCACCTGCATGTATACATGTGTCCACTGCGGTGCATCAGGCCTCTCGCCTGCTGCCTGTGCTGCTTCAGTGAGATGGACAGCCAGATGTCAGACAGAGCACGGCCGAGGAAAGTGGACAGCTTGGTGTCAAATGGACCTCCACGCTGTCTGTCAGATCTTCTTGCGCCAGCTTGGATCAGCTTCTACACTTTGCCATCTAATGTGTGTGTTTATGGATGAGTGGACATTACGTCTGAGAGCAGAGTAAGGTTAAGACTCACGCGGCCTCCAGCCTGGATGTGAAAGCTGTAGTGAGCGTGAGAGATAGACGGAGGGAGTGAGTGCAGGTCCGCATCCATTTTTCATGTCACTCTGAGGCATACATGGATGTACATGGCAACGCCACCCTCCACACACACACATGCATGAACAGACTCACACATACACATGTAATCACACATGGCACTTGGCGTATTATTGCACTAGAGTTTATATAGACTAAAAATGCACATATAGCCTGATTATTAGCACGATCACAGACAGCACTGTAGCAGATAACAGCTAAAAGAATTCTCTTATTTAATTCAGCCAGCTGGAAAGTGTACGTCGTTCATTAATGCATGAAGAGGTGCCAAGGAAAGATCACTGCAACATGCCAGTGCACAGAAAGTGGCTGTGAAAGGAAAAAGGATTTTTAACATGATACACGCCAACACACCCACCACACTGGTGGCTGGTGGTGGAATTAGCTCATCGTCTCCAAAATGACCAAATGTAGCAGCGTTCATTACCAGTGGTTTAGACTTGTTGGTTAAATTCATTATAATAACTATGTGTGCTCCTGTAAATGATGATGATGATGAAACTCTCTTTTCTGGAAGGCAGCGACCTTGATGAATGCCACATCTGTGTTATGAGTTAGGAAAGAAGGATTTTCAAACTCTCTCTGTTCTGTTAGCTTCAGTGTTCATACGTACAGTGGCGTAGACTGCAGGGGCATTAAACATAAATGAGCATCACAATGGACTTCAAAGGGAAACCGTGGCACAATCAGGGATGAATCTAAATCCGCAGCAATTCAGGGCTGTGAGGAGTCGAGGACAAACTTTGCTTTTCCTTGGTTTGGTCGGTGGGGTTGATTGGTTGGTGGCTCAGATGACAGTATAGCCGGCTAATTATAACCTCTCTGTAGCTGTGTAGCTTGGCAGCAGCTGGAAGACCAACGCTGAAGGAGCGAGATCATAGCACGTTTGAAGATGATGGTTGAGACGGCGGCAGCGAGCCGCCCAGCTCCGCCGCAGCTCTCCGGGCTGAAGCTGCACCTCAAAGCAAATCTGAGCTGCTCCTCAATTTAGAGCAAAAGCCCACTTCTAAAGTCGCGAGAACAAAGATGATGCCCCGCGAAAAGTGTCACATTATGTGTCGCATTGCACATATTGTGCGGTGCATGGAAACCCCATGAAGACAACTGAGTGTGAGGGATTTATTACATACTGACTTAGCTGCTTTCATCCCGTTCCATCAGTCAATTTATTGGTCATGGTGTAAAGCTGCAGTAAGTCAGAGGTGGTTGGGATAGAGGGGGGGCGCAGCATTAATATATGAATATATATATGCAGTATACACTCTGGGAGAAACAGGAAAAATACTCAAGCAAAACAGTGGAACACGTCCATGTTACTGGGATGAAAACGAGGCGTCAGTGTGTGATAACTCTCTGCTGCTTACGCTGCAGTCTGTACGTTCCTCTCGTACTGTACGAGACTGTAAAATGATTCGGTTGTGACACTTTGACATGAGATGATGAGACTGAGGCAGAAGCAACTTTGCGCTGACCAGTGTCTCCTGGTGCCGTGGACAGAGAGGCAGCTCATACACAGTGCTACTTGTACTACGTCTTTATCATTTTCTAACAGTATGTGACAGATTTTGACTTGAACCAGTTTTCCCAGGAATACTGAGCCATGAATCAAGTATTCAAGGATACTGAACATCTCCCCATTCTGTGCTCTGCAGCTGGACGTGACAGGCGTTAAGATAAATGTGCAGTTGTGGCGTAGAGCAGAGAGTCCTGCCCGGCCGGCTGTCTGTCACAGGGAGGGCAGTAAGCTACGTCTCTGCACTGAGAGGGGGAAGCTTGCAGGAGTATAACAGACATTTACCCCCACCGTAACACATGCATGTACATAAACACAGGTACACACACTTTATAATAAGCCTGGCTGGCTGTCAACATGCAGCACACACACACACAACACACACATACACACAGAGTGGACACTTTGTGCTGAGCAGTGTGCTATAATAATGAGCTGTGTCCTGAGTGCAGTGAACAGTTCCACACAGGGCATCAGGCTCCTGTACAGCTGGACCACTGTTTTCATTTCACACCATTAAACTGTCATCGTTTCCTTTCTTTTTTTTCACCTCGCAGTGTGCAGCAGGGATATTAAAATACTTCATCAGGTGGCGTGAATAACATTATTACTGGCCAGCACCAGAGGTGAAACAAGTCACAAGTGTTAGCTGTGAAGTCCCGAGTCGAGTCCAAACCCTGAGTGTCCACATTTACAGAGTGAATGAGTTTTTATCACTTTTAAAATAAACCAAAAATAACACTGAGCAGCAAACTGATCAGGTGTGACTCCAGGGCTGACGTCTGGCATTTTAACAAAGTCAAATCCTTTTACATGTAACCCTCAGCATCAGTATTGATTTACTGTTGCTGATAGTTAGACTGGTTTAATCCTGCAGCACAGCAGGATCCTGTGGAAATAAATCTATCTCGGCAGATTTTGAAATCGTAAAACCTCTGAATTTCGAGTACAGATTTTTTTTGGGCATTTAAATTATGAATCAGATTTCTTTTGACTTCACTTGACTTCTTTTGTCTATTCTACTTATGAATTTTTTCAGTTTTTCAACATTCACAGAAAGATAAGAAAGAAAATTCAAATCATACGTATTTAAACTGATCAAATTTCTTCAGATCCCCAAACATCCAAGTTAAAAAGTTCAGATTCAACATCCAGGAAAACCAAGGTCAAGCAATCAATTCTGTTTCAACTCTGAAACTGATATCCAGCCAATCAGGTTAAGAGTCAACCCAAGTCGTCCTACAATGGAGGAACATGCTAATGAGGACGCAACCACTTTATAAGCTCCTCAGGCTGTCGCTTGTTCCTGTATTGTGTGTTTTCTCTCCTCCTACCTCGCGTGATAGACAGGTGGCTCGTCCAATCACCTGCCAAGTGTTTCATTTCATTGTTTTTGTAACGCTGCCCATGATCGTGGGCTGTGTTTCTTTGTGATTCCGTGACTAAACAGATCATCTGTGAAAAATCAGCGCCCACCTCCAATGTCAGGTCTGAGTTTGTTGTCATATCCATCTAGTAGGCTGTTTAGGATGTGCGTGACGTCACTCTCATACACTTTGGGAGTCAGCACCCACGTCTTGTTAGACACCTCATCATCGTCGTCATTCTGGAAGGAGCTGCGAGGAGGAGAGAGGGCGAGAGAGAAAATGCATGCAATCAATAATTTGGTTTAAAAAGAGAGCGAGTAGTTTCTTCACACAGTCAGACAGTCACAAGTCTTTTCAAAAAAAAAAATCTCAACTCAAGGTCAGTAGATAAAACATTTCCAGGGCTTTTTCATCACCACATCATTTCCACACATACTGAGATTAATCTTTCCATTTTGTCTCTGTCATTTCTCACACATTCACTGCAGCACTTGTGAAGGAAGATGTGCATTTCTCCATCCCTTCACACCTGCTCTGCAAATCCTGTGTGCAGTGAGTTCAAACTCAGCACCAGTCGACAGGAGATCATGTTTTAAAACCTCAGATACTGTGTCTGAATTCATGCAGCATCTGCCACCTTCAACAGACTCTATATGTTGTAATATACAGAAAGCTACGACCATTTAGAGCAGATTGTTTTAATAGTGAGCCCATCATGCATTTACACCAAATCAGATAACACTGCACAAGCAAACTGTGTTCTGTAACATCTGTATTTTTTTTTTTTAACTACTCAATCATCCTCACTCTTGTTGGTGCCAAAATAACAGAGGGTATGACACTGACACATCTCTGAGGAGATTTAAAACTCTTCTTTCATCCTTTAATCAGTGCATCATCACATCAGCTCAGAGTCTCTATCATCCATTGTTACACACCGGTTTCACCACTGTATATATGTATGTGTGTGTGTGTGTATGTGTGTGTGTGTGTCATCCTTGAAGCAGCGTCCACATAGAGACGTGTAGACGTGTTGCTACTGTTGAAGGAAGTACTATATACTAGGAAATACTAAATAATATTAGATTAGTCAACTACTACAAACACTGGCCATGTGAGCTCAGACAGCTGACGGTCATATAGAAATATCAGTGCATATTTCATGAAACATTTCATTCTTCATCTGTCAGGAAACTGGACCAAACCAATATATCATTAATTTTGATTTCAAAATCTAAATAATAGAAAACAAACTCCAGTATTGTGCTCGTGTCACAGTTTTGTCCTCACACCTACAGCCACATGCTCTTTGTACATAGACACACAGCACTCCTGATGAAATACTAGATACATTAACCCCTGGAGTCAAAGTACTCGGCTGAATTAATGTGAAATTACAAGTGCAGCCAACATCCAAATTCAGTTTCAACCCACCCTTCCTCCAACGCCCACCACCACTTCAACCCATAAGATCTTAAAGCCCTCAGTTTTGAAGTCTACAAAAATAATGAATAAATTCTAAAATGGCAAAGTTTAAGGACTTGATGGCAGTATTGTTTGTCATGTCATAAAAGAGGTTTTTTTTTTTTTAGAGCCCCTGAGCTTTTGTGAGAGCTGGAAGAAGACAAGGCAATTTTCCTGAGTTTACCTCCTCATCTCAGACGCCTCAAACTGAAGGGATAATGATGTCTCAAGAGCCCCCGACCACAAATACCACCACGGTGGAGTAGTAAATGTTTTTCCTGCTCTCCCACAGACAAGCATGATCTCAGTGAATTGTACGTCTGGAGTGAAGATTTATTCTGTTACAATAGAAGATAGTTTTCACATTTGAGAGCTGAATAAAAGATGGAGGCACATGGTCTCCCCTGATAATGTGTAAGAGGGAGTTAATATGCTGATGACGTCATGCTGCCTCGTCAGGAGACGTACTCTGTGTGTGTGTGTGTGTGTGTGTGTCAGAATGAGAAGAAGAGTTAGACTCATGTAAACAAAAACACAGACTGAATCTGTGCTGCGTCTTTTCACTGTGTTTCCACAGTCTGTGTGTAATTAGTGTGTGTGTGTCGTACACGATCAAGGTGGTTATTTCTTTTTTGAGATTAGAAACCTCGAAGATAATATCACATTATGTGAAGAAGTCACAGCATTCCCAAATACTTAATAAGACCTTCGTTAAACTCCAACTGGAAATGATTAAATTTTAATTTTAGTATTGACTTTGAGAGTTTGTGAAGCTACAGCAGGAGTATAATGTCAAAACAAAACAGAAGAACAGTGCATCAGGTTTTTTCCTTGCAATGGACGTTTTTTCTCGACGTTTCGGTGCTTTGACCTTCATCAGGCTGAAGGTCTGAGGATCTTTTTAAATTGCTGCTTCAGATCCGTTCATCCTGCTCCTACACACCGGCCTCAGCTCAGTGGACGTGCAAAGTGTTTTTGTCTTCAGCAGACAGCAGATTTCTTGTATTTATCCCAAATCTATGAAACAAGACAAAGTGTGCACCACATACTGACGCTCGGACACTTGAGCAGACTCCCAGAAAACACGAGGCCTGCTCCAGAGCTCTGTTCTTTTAAATCAGAGCTGTAAACGTTTCTGTTTGCCACAGATTTTTTTTTTTTTTTTTGAGTTTGAAGGTATTTTGCCTTGTGCTGTAACTGCACTTTGTGCTATTTCACCATCTACGTTGTTTAACTCTTTTTAAATCTTATTATATTTGTCCTTTAACACTGCATTATGATTTTATTCTTGGCTTAACACTTTAATTGCCTTCATCTGCCTCATCTACAGTTGGCAACACTGTGGCTCAGTGAACATCAAGTTCAACTTCCAACTGTAGCTTCAGCCACTGAGTCTACATCGAGACAATTAAAATTCCTCTTTCTGCAACAACCTTCTCTTAATGAACCACTGTAAATGTGCACATTGTCTTGGGATGGAGCTAATTTTCCAATGTCGAATAAATGCATGAATAAATACATGAATAAATTAATAAAGCCTCAAAATTCGAAGGACCTTGGAAATATCCAGTGGAATTTCCAATCACGCACATGCTTCACATCTCCAGCGATCCTTCTCCCTCACATGCATATGCATTAACAAGAGGCCTACTTTACTAATTGCATGCATGTTGTGGCTCAGATAACAGAAGAACCAGCATTTTGAGCTACTTGATAAATAACACAGATTTGTTTGTGCACAGGAAGCATCACAAACACAGCAGAAACAAAAGAGATAGTCATATATTGTATCCTGGAGTCCTCGAGCTGCACAGCTCCAGAGAGAGAGGAGATGGGCAAAAGCACGAAAGAGCCACCTTGAAACAGCTCTCAGCCTTCAATGAGAGGAAAAAGAGGCGTCTGAATGAAATAATAAAGAATGGTGGAACAGAAAATGGCGAGGAAAAGAAAACACTGTTTCCATGGTGAAGCACACAGACAGAAGCCCTGATAGCTTTCTCATGTTCTTTGGCTGGGTGCGAGGAATAATGTTTTGACCAGCGCTCTTTCTTAGACTTCATTAAGTGCCATTAAGTGCCATCCATCTCCATCATAACACTAGTGCCTAAAACATTAAATCTTAATTATTTCACTCAGGTGGAGCCTTTTAGATACGCCTTGCTGGATGTTATTAAAAAAATATCGAGGGAATACCTGTCTTTGACACAGACATACAGCGAGATAATAAAGAGGGCAGAGGAGGATGTGAGAACTTAAAAAACCTTCTGATGTTTTTTTTAGGCGGCTGCAGTTTTAACCATCTATATTCATTTTGCTGAGTATCTCAGTGCATATGGAAAAGCTCCAAAGACGAGCAGATCAAAGGAAGCGCCATGTGTTCTCCACTGCAGGCAGATCTGAGCTGTTGCCTGCTAATTCGGTACCTGGAGGTCCACAGAGAGGCCTGCGCCAGATATGTGTGCATCTGTGCTGTTGCGTGTTTGTGTTTGTGTGTGTGCGTGTGCATTTGAGTTTGTTTTTTCTTTCATGCATATGAATTTCCATGCCTCCGTATGTAGTGATGTTAGAGAAGTGGAATTAATGGTCGTGCTCTCAGCCTTCCTTATTAAGGACAGTTTCATGCATCCTACCCATCACATCATCATCATCATCATCATCAGCCATCAGGCACTTTTCATCTGCTCTATATGCTTCAGTCAAAACAATGCAACTAGGGCTGACCGATTAATCTTACTTTCATCATCATCACGATGTCAACATGCACGATAAACACATCGCAAAAGCTGCCTGACATGCAATGAGTACATTTTATTTACAGGCACCATACCTTCACACTCATACACCTCACACCTGTAACCTGAGCCACACCACTAGACCTAATGTAATGTAACGTAACATAACGTAACAACAACAACAACAGCGGACTTCCATCAGGTCATTCACACCTGTAACCTGAGCCACACCACTAGACCTAATGTAATGTAACGTAACAACAACGACAACAGTGGACTTCCATCAGGTCATTCGCACCTGAAACACGTCCATGCGGCACTGATCAGCACTACAGACCTGGTGTATTTACTACAGCGTATTGAGTCGTTTTCAGAAAGACACATGAACTGTATGGTTTATATGCACACCTGAATATTTGCTTATTTATCACAAGTCATATCGTCATCGCAGTATTGAACACATTGGACATTTTGCTGATATTGGATAGACCTAATCCCAACGCTGCAGCGGATCTGTTCAAATCAGATCTCATGTTTCTTCTAACACAGAGATTCCCAAACTTGACTTCCTGTCAGCAGTCTAACTACTGGGCACAAACAGGAAGTAGCTTGTTGTTGTAGCTTGACAGCTAGCACGCTAATGTGCAACAATGCAGAGCTGGTTAAAAACAGGGAAAGTGTCATTCTCATTTGTTCTTTGTGTGGAGTTGAGTATTCGTTGCATTTTTATTACAACGACTAGTGTGATATTTTCCTTCAATAATAACTGCTGCTAGCAGCATTAGCCTGTAGGCTGCTTAACTGTGGACTCACTGGACGAGCACAC
>OMNW01024386.1:0-30032 GCA_900303245.1 Selene dorsalis
TTGACCTGAATGCACAATCAACCCATGCAGAGGGCAGTAGATAATGGTCATATTTATAGTGTAATTATTTGCTCAGCTTGATGGACCAATTAATGTCTCCACACAGGGGCTGTGGAGTCGAAGCTTTGCAATTAGTAATTTATCTCCACCACAGTGCACTGGACACAACGCAGTGCAGTATCACCTGAAAGCAGAGGCATACGAAGCAAGCCAAGCTGGTGGAAAGCTCTTGCTTCTCATACGTTGCACGAATGAAGTTGGGATTGCATTTAGAATGAATAACATGGTAATCCACCTGAAATCCCTTAGGATCAATTGCTGTTGAAGGGGGCTGCACACGTCTGTACTTTTCCAACCCGGTGAGCCCAGTATACTTTGTGGAGGAGCTTTTATTCAAATCATCTGGAGGAAAGTACGTCACATCCTCTCAGTATAGTTGGGAGAGCTGACGTTGGTGAATAATATGATGGACAGACTCAGATTTGATATACATCACTAATGCTGCAAGTTGAAGAAGACTTTTTTTTTTTTTTTAGCTTTTTTCTATCCTTTACTTCAATTAACTTTCTTTTTAAGGACACATGAAAGTGTTATATTTTAAGTTGAAGCTCTATAAGACGTTCTTCCATTACCATTAACATGACTCCCAAATTGTGCCTCCATACAACTCACAGCTGTCAATGACACTAAATAATTAATGTCAAACATAATACTTGGACTACAGCCTGACCTCATTACATCCCTTTGTTGGCCCTTTTCTATTTATGCAGTGAACAAATTCGTGAGGGAGCAGTTAAAGCATTTCTCCATCCCCTCTAGTGTAGTATCCCATAGCAAAGGCTTCTCTCTCTGCTGTAATCAAAGGAAAATGTGCAGCATGAGCACATTCACTTAGGGCTTGCTAATCTTCAGCTCTGACTGTTTTTGGAGCTGAAAACCACTGGAGAGGCCAGAGGGATGAGGCGCACATGCAAGTGCAGTTTCTAAAATAAGGAGGTGAAGTAGATGACAAAATGACAAAAATGGTGGAGTGAATATTCTTGGTAGAGGTTCTGAAGGTTTTGCAGGCTTGTCCCTTCCCAACCCCCATTCCTTTGTAACCCCATTAAATGTAAAAAGAAGTGTCTGTGGCAAGAAGCTGCACCGGGATGCCCTTTGAGTCTTAATTGAAATGATGCCATAGGCAAGAGGTAAAGTTTAAAGAGATTCTGAGGTCACAGAAGAATTCCCTCAGCAATGGAGCACTCCCACCCTGTTTTACAGTCTGAGGGACAATGCCATTATGAGGCTCCTCCAGGATCCCCTTTGGAGGAAAAAGTCCGATAGCATCCCTGATAAATCCCCAGATAAAGAGATAAAACAATAACTGTCTAAATTAAAGGCATGCAAACTATTTATTCAAGTTTGAACTCACACTGGTGTCACTGCTAAGTTTAATTACATGTCTAGCAGCAGAGGAAATACTCAACCAGAGGTGTCTTTCAGTGCTGCTCTGTCTCAGAACTGATAGTTATCACAGAACCAGGGGATTAAAACAGAAATCATGTCTTCTGTCCAGCTTGCACAATCTGAAAGCCTTGGTGACAGTCCCCCCACAGCTCAGTGATTTGGGCTGCGTTACACACTGCTGACTGTGATAGGCATCAGACAGAGTGGTATCTCCTCAAAATTACATTTCTACACAATTAAACTGTATCAGCACATCTTTTATGTGGGAAACGTAATCAATGGTTGTACAATGTTCAGTGGCAACATATATTTTGAATTAACAAAGTGTGAGATTTAATAACTGGGACAAAGTTCCTGTGCAATCCAATTACGAAGAGCCTATGTTCCTACAAAACTTGTAGAACAATATCTATAAAATGCTCCTGAGTACAGACTGAGCCCTTTTTTTGTAAAATTAGATGGCTTAAAAGGAAGTTTGAAATGATGATGAAAAAAATCTTTGTGTGGTTTTGCCACTTTGGGGCAGCAGAAACTAAATGTTATCACATCACTGACATAGCCCCTCTACGGTGGATATTGGGAACTTTTTGGCAAAGAAATTCTCTTTAAACATTCAGCCAGTATGGAGCAACATAAGCATTCATTTTGAGTTGTATTTGTGTCGACTGGATGAGTCTAAGTTCAATTTTCACTGTGCCTGTAGCTCGCTTTTGGTCACCATGATTTCAGGAAGGCTGCATTTCTCTCTTTAGCTTAATCCTCCACAATATTCATCATTGGATGCCATTTGGTGCAGATCTATTATGGTGGATTTATGAGAAGACATCTGCCCTCTCGTTGCCTAAAAAGATCATGATGGGAGCACTAAGATTGAACCAAAACAGCAGCAACACTGAGCTGAAAGGACTGGTGTAACAAGAAATAGTGAAATTTCTTGTAATGTAAAAAATTGTGTGGTCTCTATATTCTTCCCTCTATCTCTTTTTTTATTTTTTTCCTCTTGTTTTACAATTTTTCATAACGATAATGGGGAAGATATCGTGTGTCCAATCAGACCTCCAGTGCCTTCCCTCCCAGGCCTAATGGGAGATTCAGGATTTCTTAAGCAAATTTGGTAAAACTACACTGATAAAATAATGGCTGAATTAAACAAGGGCAACCTCATTTAGCTGCCAGTCTGATGTCGGCTGTCATCAACCACTCACTCTCCAGCCTTCCTGTTTCTCCTCACCTCAAAAGCTGACATATTTAACCCAAAAATAAATAAACAAACCAGTGGAGAACAGCTTCCTGTTGTTCCTGTAGACATCTTTAGGGGTGCACGGTGCAAAAACCTGAAGGCTTCATTTTGTCCGTCTCTGTAAGCATATAGCAAGTCTTGCACTTTCTTTGGAAAGCTGATAAATATAGAATATCGCTGCACCACCTGAAAGCGCCTGGGTTGCTTTGCATGGCTGCACTTTGTATCTCTGCTGGTGAAAGGATGTGTTGCATCAAGTAAGACCAAGAGCAACCCTGCTTATCTGCGTGGGAGAAATGCTGGGAGAAAATTCAAGATTTATGTTGTGGCCAGCCATAATGCAGTTTGAACCCCTCAGTTCTTTTAAATAAAATTGTAGTGGAAATGTTGCAGCTCGGGTGCTGATGCTGTACAGTTGTGCCAAATATTGTCAGACAAAGTCTCTACATAGATTCGCCTACATGTGCCAACATCTAGAGCTTTGCCAGGACATACTGTCACCCAGAACTAATCTAGCACAGACAGGCATGGACAGGACACAGTTTTTACTAATTTGCTCATATCCAGTGCAAGCCCTAATGCTGCTTTTTGTAGCTGACTTGCAGTGAATCTAACCTGCATTTAAAATGTAAAAACAGCTCATCAGGGCTGTTTTCCACAGATATTATGTGCATGAATAATATTAATAAGAAGCCTGTAAGGGGAGAATGTCATTTCTTCTAACAACTGTATTTAATTTCCATATTTCTCTTTGCTCTTGACCAGAATTCTGTTCATTTGCCAAACATCAAAAGATAAAATGTGAGTAGGAAACACATCAGGATCCAAACTATTCAAACAAATGATATGCTGTCCAAATACCGACAACATATCTCCCAATAAATCACCCCTCTCCGCAGTGTAGCAAAAACATCTCTACTGTAACCATCAGGGTTTAGCTAAAAAAACCTGAATCCTCCTCCAAGAGCTTCAGTCTGTCACGGGCTGTATAAAACCAATGAGTGCCATGTCTATAACCCCAGCCAAAAGGCTCAGCTGGGCTTTGTGCTGGGAAATGGACTGCGGGACCCTGCCAAAAAGCCCTCAAAGTCATTTCTCCCAACTGTAGTCTTGGGGATTCTTGTTAATCCACCATACCCATCGTCTATAAATAAGTGGCACACTTGTGGAGAGGGCAGTTTAGAAACAGGGGTTTGAGGCCGGACACTTACAAGACCTATCATTCTTCATTTCCACTCCACTGAGCAAAGCAAATTGGAAGAGGCCAGCAGGAACAGGTAGGGAGACAGGAAGTCTCTATGTCAGGTGTTATTAAAGAAGACTTTCTTTTCAATTTCTAAATCCATCACTCTTTATGGCAAATAAAAATAACCACAATTCACAGTGTTTGGGTAAATCAGCTGCAGAGTGAGAATGCATTTTGGGATGGACTGATTATGTTTTTAGTCAAAGTTTTCACCATTTCCTCTACCCCTGCTGTTCATAACTTTAATTTATTTGGCCAGGCGTTTACTCCAAATATAAATACAGCTAAACTTCATATAGAGTGGCTGCTTCCTCTGTTAACTTCAAGATGCCAGGGGTTCTTTCACTCCCCACTCAAACTCTTCACTGAGCAGCAACGCACCACAGTTATGATAGGGAATGAGTTGTTTGTTTCACGTCACTGCTTTGCCAGATATTTGTTTAATAAATTGCCAAGGGGTAAGGCGATTATACAACCTAATTCTCTTTCAGGCATTAATTGCCAAGCAGTTAATTAAAATGCACAGTGATTGGAGCGTACTCTGTCCCACAGGATGTAATAAAGCCGATATTATAAACACTTGATTTTGAGACTGATCCTATAACATGCGCTCTCATCGATCAGGATTAATGAGGTCTTGATATTATACTTCCCTGTCACCTTTTGTTACCCGGAGTCATCTCTGAAAACCATATCTGCCAGTTTCATTTCTTGTCACTAATAACCCATTAAAGGACTAACCTCCTTAAAGCAAGAAGGATAGACCATATTTAGCCATGTAAAACTACTTATTAAGCTTTTATTGTTAGGGCAGCCGGGTTAAATGGGTAGGATTAGCAGACCAAATTAAAACATGACACTTTTAAATTGAAACACGGGGGGTAATCTGAAGAAATGAACCATATTGTCTGTTTGGGGCTATTATCGTTCAGTTTCTCTGTTTATATGTTATTATCTCACTAACTATTCTGAAAAGATCTGGCAAGAGGCAAAAACCTTTTGAATATGTATTTCGGTGCCAAAAGGCATTTATGTCAAGGGAGGTTAATAATGCAGGCCATCTTCTGAAAGGAAATAGGAGCTTTTACTTATTTATTTATTTTTAAATTTGATATTTCAATCACCCTACATTATCTACAAGAACATTGTCGTTATGGATTTAAAAGGGTATTCATTTGACTAGAACTCATAATTAATATCCAACAGTTAGAAATTTTCCTTGTTTTGGTAATCAAAATGCAATACAGATAAGTAATTTGGATACAAATCTACTTGCTTTAACATCTTGATTAACTGTCTTATCATCTAGTTGCATGATAGAACTGAGGGATGAACTTGCACCTTTGTTTAAGTGTTGGACTTTTCCTTTTGGCTGTTTGGCGACAGTTTCTACTGCGCCATGGTTGTTTCAACTGCCATACTTCCACAAATTGTGGACTGTCTTTCTTCTCTTCTTCTTCTTCTTTTCTTCTCTCTTCTTCTTTCTTTCTTGCAAATATAATGCTGGCTATTGTTTCATGCTGTAACTTGTGAAAGAGAGATTGTGATGATATTTCCTGTGATTGGGTGCTGTGCAGATGCATTTACAATTCTAGCTTCCTATTAAAATGGAAGTTTATAAACCATATAGGTTTATATCCAGCCTTGTTTCATTCGATGCCACATGTTTTGCATTCACCATAATGGCTTAAATACTTTTTTTTTTTTTTACGGCTGTGAAGCAGCTCTGACCAGCTGGCATGTTTTATGCCCCTTTGAGCGTTGCATTACTATTCAGTCTGTTGACAGTTGTTTCATGTCTGTCACATTAGCAAGACTCTGCAGATAATATTCAGTAGCTGCAAAACAGATGTGTTCCGAATGTTAACTCATCACGTGGGTGATTTTATTATCCAAGTGTGCAGAATGGAGGCTGATGTCAGTTCAGAAATATGTTACCACTATAAATTCTGATGAAGAAAATGAATATGCAACACTTTCAGTTTTATAGGAGAGAAAGAATGGAGATCATATATGGACCACATGCACACCACTCAAGTAAATTATGTTGCTCTGAGTTTGCCTGGATGTGTAAAACATAAGATCTTAACCACATCAAACCTATAGTTTATGTTATTGCTCTCAAAAGGTAAAATTACATTTTATTCAGATTTAAGAGGGAAAATGTTAGTTTAGAGATTTTGGCAAATGCTGTATACTGGAAGTTTTGACTTCCAAACTATGCAAGGTACACTTTCATGTTAAAAAGATTTTTACATTTCCACTACCAAAATAGTTTATAATCATTAAACCCATATATTACTGCCAATCTGCTCCATCACCAGAGAGTCACCTTTTTAACCAGCTTTTGACACTGAGTCCTCAGCAGTCTTTTTTATTAAGGTTGTGCCCATAGTTGCATGAAGCATCCTAATAGGAGATCCTGTCAAGTTGAGATAGCTGACTTAAACCAGTGTGACCCTAAGTAGTGAATTCCGTCCATCACAGGAACAGTTATAGCTTGTACAATCATTTAATGGGAATGGAGGAGAAGAAATGCATCAGAAAGAAAGTTCACACATTCTCCGAAGAAAATTACAAACAGAAAATTACACCAGAATGTCATCTTGCATCCACATTCTCATAATCATTATTGTGATCCCACTCGACATACTATGATCTAGAAGTGCATCTGTGCGTTCTCCATATTTCATGAAGGTACCCTTCTTCAGTCCTTTGACATAACTGGGATACAACTGGAGCATTTCCATGCTCTCATCGTATCTTACATGTGAATAAAATTGCCCGTGGTCGCTGTTTTTCCTCTTACTTGGGGAATGCCATGGGTGTCAAAGGAATCAGGGAAGCTGGGAGGCATAAAGTCTACTGCTCCCCTCCTGCTGTCAGCAGGCTAGCCCACCACACTGGAGCCCCAATCCAACCTGACACATGGGGCTGTGCAATATATCCTCCAATACCGTTAGGGCCGTTTTTCCTTTATAGGCTTAATTATCTGCCTTTCTCTGGAAAATAACACAAGCTGTGTTTTTGATTTTCTTGCTACTGTCTCACCATAGTTTTATTTTCATGACATCCAACATTGTTTTTACAGGGTACCTGTTCCCTCCCGTGTCCAGTCTTTATGCTATAAGATAAAGAAGATAAAAGCAGTATGTGAACTATCCCTACACTGAATGCAGGTTTGTTTTAAGAATGGACAAATTAGGATACATGATTAAGGTTAATTCACCTCAGTAACTTCAGTACAGTGAACAGAAATTGTTTTATGTTTTTATGTTAACATGTTACGTAGACCCTAACATGTCCAGGGAGCTCCCCTCTGGCCCTCCAGAGTGTAATAGACATGAGGGCCCACTGTGCACTCATGGTTTGAGCATGTCAGCAGTGAGTACATGATCACTTGTGCATGCTGCTTTAATGGCACACCCCATGTTGCACTAATAGCTCATGTTCTTTGCCCTCCCCCATCCTCATCCTCAGGGACTTAACAAATGGAGCATCCACTGTATCGAAAAGGGATATCCCCTTCTAACCCCATTGCATCTAATTCTGCAGATCCATTTTTTTCTTGGTTTTACTTGCTTCTGCTTTCTGCCTCATTGGTTGATCTATACAGGTCAATGTTACAGTAAATGTTTTCATGCTCCTAGCCCATAAACAATATGATATTGCAAAATGCATTGCGCAGGATTTAAAATTACACCTTTGTATTGTTGCCTCAATAGCTTCCATTTGAATGAGCAATGTCTGCAGGAACTCTGTTGTCAATTCCTCATGTTGCTCAACGTGACAAATTGTGTTTCCTTGTGGTTTCCATCTAATATTCTGTTAAGAAGATCAATAGAGCCACACACATGGAGTGAAATAGCCCGTGAATTTCTGTGGCTACACATCTCTTGCTTACAGCAGTACTGAAAACACATTACACATATATACATACATACATGCTAAAAATATTTACGTACAATAATAAATGGTCTTCGCTATTGGAGTAGCTGACAGCAGTCAGAGGTCCATAATTTACCCTCTATTGTATATCTGAAATGACTCATTCACTTTATTTATGGCTTTCTGATGACACTGCCTGTAAATAAGTTTGCACATTACACAGCCCTGTGAGTGAATTACCAGAGATGAGATTGCATAAAATGCAATTTTCCCACATTATTGTCTGCAAAGCTTTTTTTTCTCTGACACTGATGGCATTGTATGCTTTACATATATTCCTATGTAAACAGTAGTTTACATGATTAAGTTTGTTTTTTGGAGTATGCACAGAGAGATTAGCAGAGATGGACTGAACCATTATGATCACAATTTGTGTGTTCCTCTTTTCAAATGAAGAATGACTGTGCTCTGTTTTTTCCTTCCTCTCATTATGATACTCCACTCCATTCAATCGACGGCAGGCTATTCTATTTCCAAGTGTCATGTTTAATGAACACACAGTTCATTCATTTACAGCCAGAGAAGGGAGGGAAGGAGGGAGGGGACTGGGTGGTATAAGAGTGACAGTGAAGAAATCATAAGAAATGAGAGAGAGAGAATAAATGGTGGCAGAGAAGGAGAATCAGAAAGAGAAATAGACTACAAGGGGGCAGAGTAAAATAAAAGGCATTGGGGGGTTGCAATGAAACGCCGAGCTCAGTGCTTTTAGAGTCTGTGTCTTCTTGTGAGGATCCTCAGGCTTCAGTCACTAGATTCAACTCACAAATTAGAGAACAGGGGCATTTCCCACTCTCCTTCACACAGACACCCCAGGATGGGTCTTGCCTTATTTTGTTTGGACAGATTTTGGCAAATGTGTTTTCCCCCTGTGTCGCCCCCACACACAGCCCCACTGTCTCTAAAGCCAGCTATGTAAGCATGACAACGATAACATGGACAGAGAACATGAGAAATGCACCCATTGTCATTTACTTACCATACAATGACAGGCCTTGCAGGCAGGCATGTCCATTAAAGATAAAACAAAACATACAGAAAAGCAAACCATGTGGCATATTGTTTGTGTCAGCTGCTGAAAATGTGACATTTTAATTGATCAAATTATTCACTGATTTCAGGATGGAGTCTTCAAAAGAATTAGCGCCTGAAGGGATTTCATATTCCAGCCCTTTGATTCATCCATAGTAGCCACATTTTTCTGAGGACAACAGCAATACTTTCAAGGTAAGGATGTGTATCCCTGAGCTGAAAAGAGCCAAGTCAACAATCCCCTTGAAATGCATTAGAGACTCATCAACGTTACCCTGCCTTAAAAACATCAGCTCAGCTCTTTCCTTTGCCCATCCCTTGTGGCAAAAAAAACCTTCTCATTAGATAACTTCCATAACAGAGGTGCAACTGAAGAGCAGGTGATGGGGAATTTTCAGTCGCCTCAGGGGATCTCTGAAGCTGGAAACAGAAACATGTGACTATTGATCTGGCTTGTGTTGGACAAAAATGATTAAATTCATTAGATTAAGTTTTGGTGCTTCAACATAATGAGCGTCCAATGATGTAGGGAAAGAAAAGTTAAGCACAGAATTTAAACCTGAGTTTAATAGAAATCATTATGCACAGCTGTAACCTTACCTGTGCCAAGAGGTTGGGACTCGGGGCACTGGTAAATCTTGAAACGGCGAACACCATTTCACATTTACTTTTCAGACCCATGAAATTGTCCATCAGCTTTGCCCTGGGGGCATTAGAGGGCAAAAGAGTGAGATTATTTTAACTCACTGAATGTCATTGGTTTTGTGGCTGAGGTCGTTCACCGAATAGACCCTGTGGTGTTTTATTTTCCCTCCCTCTCTCTCCCTCTTTCACCCTGTGCACCTCTCCTTTTTCTTGTTGTCTCTATCTTCTCACTTTTATCTTCTCTTCCTTTTCCCCCCTTTCAGCCTTCATCCATTCCCCCCTCTTCTCCCTGCTCTTCCTCGCATGTTATTTACCATTAGCTTTGGATATTTTCATATTTCTCGGGCCAAACTGCGATATCACAAAGTTCGGTGTGTGCTTGGTCAGGGAATCCAGCAGGACATATAGTCAGAGAGGTTTTAGAGATAAGATAGCAGAGGGGAAAAATATCCAAAGATGCCAGCATGCACACACATAAACAGACCCATGACAACACACTTACACAGCTGGAAAATCTGTCTTTATTACACAACAAGAAATCCTTGGAGGGATAGACAGGGAGATAGAGGTAGCAAGGCACCAGCACTTCTCAGAGCTGAAGCCATCTCATTTGTGCAGTGCATCTCTTTTTCATTTATTCCCTTGTCTCCACAAATTTTACCCATGGGCTCAGTGGGTTTTTTTTTCACAAAACTTATCAACAGTCAGACATGTGTGTGACTTTGCCTCCATTTTTTATTTTGACATGTTTTGCTCAATCAAGGATTTCTGGGTATTTATTGTTTGACTCATATTTATTACTTTCCTTCTCTACCAAAAGGGGTCTCGGGCTGCTTCTGGCAACTGCAAATGTTGACATCCTGTGATCTTCTGCACTGTTTGCAGAGGGTGAGGATGTGCCAGAGACGACACCATGTTGTCTGTAAAAATGCTTTAAGTTAAAGGAAAAAAATGTAGTTCCCAAGACATTGAAATGAGTACTTTGCAGAGGTTTTAAGCGATAAAATATGTATTCAACCCATTTGAGAGGCTTCAGTATATACATGATATAATGTGGTGAGTTGTGTTGAGAAGTCAACAGGCTTCTTCGATGGCAGTGTGGTGGATTGTGTTGAAGCCTCCTGCATCTTGTGAACTGGTGGACATGAGTGTAAGATCCCTGGTGTAGAGCTTTGGATGGTCAAGTGGGGAATTAAATTGTGCAGAGTAAGATGCCTTCCAGCCATTTATCAGGAATGCTATAGGAGGGATTAGCCAGCACAGGTCCAGTGCAGCTAATGGTGGTGTAACTAGCTGCTGACTTGTTCACACTGTAATGAATAGCGTCTCCCGTCTCTTGCTGCTCCAAGTCTGAATTTCTAGGTCAGTCATCATGCAGTTTGGGTTTTTCTTTAGATGGGGAAATGTTTGATTTTTATCTCTGTGGTGTTTTTTTCCCCACAGCCTTTATTATGCAAGTATTTATGAAAATGGGGCAATGCTAACTGAGAAGAAAAGCATCGTTTTGTAGTTCAGTGGTTGTGAACTCTTGCATTGTGTGAGGAAATCTGGGCAATCTGAACGTCTCTCCTTTCCAAAACTTATAGTATCCTCAAACAACACTTATTCCATCTCCAACTGCTGCTGTGTAGTCACTGAGTGTGGTCATCAGCAACATGAGAACAGCATGTCTTCCAAAGGTCGAGGCTCAGTGATGTCCAGGGAGTCAACATTGAAAGAAATCTGTAGCTTGCTTCCTTCCAACTTCCAAAGTGTGAACTATAGCAAAAAATTACAGAAGAAGGTGCAGATCTAATCTACTGCATAGACAGTATAGGTTATTATGGCAGTCCTTAGTATAACTATGAAGTGTGTAGTTGTGTGTTTTCCTTTCCTCTTTAGAACAACTTTTTTTTCTTTATATATGACTCTTTATATATAACTAGATTACTGGTCCCTGAATTAACAGTTTAGCTAAGACTGTTTTGCAATGATTTCCATGATAAAGATGTTATAGTTCTGTGAAAATGTGCCACAAAGATAAGGGAAGGAGACATGTCATAGAGTGCCTCTCCATCCAGATGCAAGACGCATGGGACGCTTTTCAGTGAATAAGTAGGGCAGCCCTAATTCTAATCTGACAGCCTCTGCTAACGCTCAGAGAGAGAGAGGGGAGAAGCCTGTACAAGCAACAGAGAGAAATAAGCATATAGAGGAAGCCTGTTTTGTGGGCATGCACATGCAAACACATGCATGCATGCAAACAGCCCAGAGCGCTCCAACTGAAAGTCTCGGTCATAATTTTCAACATTTCCTTTCACTCATTGCACAGCATGGGCAAAGTCAGGCCACAGGGGCTGACAGTGTGTCAGTCTCACAAGCTCAACCCTCAAGAGCTCCCATTTGAGTTTTGTGTTTCTAATTGTTTGTCATAGTGGGACTATATAAATCCTCAGTCATGCTTGAATGCTTTTGGTGAAACTTTTCACCAAGTGTGCATCAGTGTGAACAGCGTTGAGTGCGCTCATGCGTGACTGCCTTTTTCAGCCTCTCCACAGGTGTTTTGTAGGCCATCGCCATTTTATTTCTCTGCAGACTGATTGAGGAAGAGGGAGGACAATAAAAAAGACTTTTCATCCACTGTTTGTACTTATAATTTCACAGTTGGATCGACCCCACTTTCAGCCTGTGAATACATTAACAACAGGCACAGATGGACGCCACGCAGCGTACTGTCTGACAGTCAACACTGTCATCGTAAATCCAAGACCCCGTTTAACAATTCTGGGAAAACATGAGTTAAATTGTTTCCCAATGGTGCAGCTTCCACTAATCATTTATCACAACATGGTTCAGGTTCTGTGCATATACTAAGATTAACACTGAACAGCTGATAATTACTGTCTGATGGCAGAGCAAGTTCCTGTCTGTGCAAGAGAAACATGCTTGGACATTTCCTTATGGATCAAGTATGATATATAATGATATAATTTCACATACAGGAGTCCAGTAGTGTGTATCTGCATAGTTTCCTGTGTGTGTTCACACTTATTTAGACAATGGAGATATCAGTAGAAAAAATGCTCCCTTGCACAACATTCACATTTTTGACTGTAGCTGTTTGTATTATTCTCACCAGCTGTGGTTTGTTGTGCTAGTGTGTCTTTCTGTCTCGCCCCAGGGATTTGTTGGTGGTGTTATGAAGGAAGATGCTATAGCAACCATTGTTGTCTGTTTTGATTTGTGTAGTAGTACAATAGAAAAGCCATTGAAACGTATCTGCTTGCTTATCTTTCCAAGTTATAATTAAAAAAAAAACAAAAGCAGACACACACTATTGTTTTTTGTACCAGGTGCTTTTTGGTTAGATTGTATTTGATTTGATTTTGGACTATTAAGGCTTTATAAGGGCTTTTGCAGGATTCTTCTGCCCCCAACTGGTAGGCAAGAGAAATACTTTCTCACCAACAAATATCATTGCGCAAGCACCACCCGTAGTCTGAATACATCACCAGTGTGCACATAACAGTAACTACCGTATTGAGATCATAAATCATGTTTTAGAAAAAAATGCGTCTTTGTGAACTGTATGAAGGATGATTCCTTCTGTCATTGAATTGTAAAGAAATCAAGGTCACAATGTTCAAATGAAACCAGTCTCCAGACGATCAAGTTATTGTCAGGATTTTTTTTTTCCAAAAGCAAAATGTATCACAAACAACATCTTGCATGCTTCATGTTGACTACATGACCTTTAGTGCTCTTCTCTTTTCAACTTTTCAAGTTTTCAGGAAGCTATGAGGCATTTTTTTTCTTTTTGTACTACCTCCACAGGCTACCAGTAGCTGATGGTACTATATTGCATTCAGGACCTTTACTGTTACACAAGGCCACCGTGGGAGCTTCACACCTATACTGTGAGGTAAATCTAGCTTGTGAAGTTACCCTTATGGAACTTGGCAACCTTCAACCCTACAGCTTCAGGGTCACTCCTGTACTCAGTTTTGCCTCCTCTCCTCAGAGTTGTACTGACCTTCCAACTACAGCCTGGCAGAGGGTCACACTCAGTCCTAGTCTGCTGTTAGTTACAGAAAAGCTGTCTTTCTACCTTCTATTTTTCTGCTGTGATCATGAGTCTGGATGTTAGAAGTAGTACCAATAAGGTTAATGTCCCTTTGTGCACAGTAAAAACTTCTTCTTTTCAATATACACACATTTCTTGAATTCTTTAAACATATTGACTGTTTTGTTTTTGTTTTGTTTTTGCCATAGGATCAACTGCCAGATATTTTAATTTTATTTATTAACTTGTTTTGAGAAAGAAAAAAAATAATAAAAGGACCTAAGAGTCAGTGACTTGCTATAAGCTGCTACAGCAGCTGACTGCAAATGTCAAGTTAAACAGAACAACCATGTCTCTTCACAAGCGCCACTAACTTTGTTAGGGCTGGTTGCATTTTGATTGGTGTACTCCCCTTTTGAGTCCAGCAGTTGAGTGGGTCTTGGGTCAGTTCAGTGGGTTAATTAGTCATATCTGTCACACTGTCAGACCCCTGAGGACTGTGTACCAACTGCCTCTGTTTACAAACTAATGAGTTTCCAGCCCATTAATCACAAGGCTCAAATTTTTAGTAGAACAAGACTGGTAAAATATTAAATTATTTTTTTTTTGTTTTCTGTTGGCAGTTTGGCAAATGCATTTTAATCATAACGACTAAAGTTTTACATATCAAAATGAAATACTGAACCCCAGAAACCATATTAGATACTTCTTCTTTGTACAGTGTATCTTTAGATTAAGATCTATGAAAAGTACAGTCAGTTCTCTTAAAGTTACATTGGAATTTTGAAACTGAGGTGAAAGTGCTGACCTGACCTATTGTAAGTTCTTCAGTGCTCTCAGTAAACTTGAAATGAAGACAACAGCACCCAAAAGACCTGGTGCCTGAGTGATAACACATGAGACAGATAAACTGTAATATTCATTGTTTTAGCAGCAAAGGCTGAAACATAATGATTTGTAGTCCCTTATAAGATCTTTGTAAAGCTCCTCTATACTCACAGAGGACATTTTACCAATGTTTTAAAAGGGAAATAGCACTACTCTTGAAAATGAGTCCCTCCCATACAGGAAACATGGAAACCCTTGTTAATTGTATTGTTTTTGAGTTCCCATACTGTAGGGGCTGTTGGACTGATGAGAGTGAGGTTAGAATAGAAAACTGATTTACCACAGGGTGGCGTTGTGACACCATAAAACGAGCAGTGCCTCTCCTGTGCTCATTCTCCAACCTTCGGTGACTCACTCCTTTAAGGAATGTTAAGTCTCCATTTGTACCAAGCCAGTTAAATAAAGCTGTTTGAAACAAAATCATGTTGTAAGAGAAAGTGAATGCCAGGCATTAGGTGTCCGTCTTTAAACCTAATAGCAATTTGAGGAGCATCACTCTTAACAACTGTGTAGCTCAAAACAAATATGCCCTCAGGTAGCAATCATTTCAAAGGATCAACAGTTAACAGCTCTGCACATAACTCAGCCAGAGTTTTCAAGGCTACATAGAATTTAATGGTACAAAAACACTGTTTCCTAACTCTAGCAACAAAGCTGTTGTGCAGTTTTTACATAGTTAAGTGTTTATATGTCTGAGCATGAATGGTGAAGAAATGTTTGTTATGGGTGACCTTTAGGTGCACCGTTTTGTTCACACTGTTACGCACTACACATTGTCCAAATCACACATCAAAATATGTTGTTTGTCCATGGTACAAATGCATTATGTGCCTGACTTTGTTTGTGCCTATGTGCGTGGCATGTATGGCAAGAGCAAATAATTATTTAATGGAGAATAACAACCGCCAATCACTGGATCTCAATTTTCCTTTTTTTAAACCTCCCACCTTTATGCTGTTGGTGGTGTACAAAGTGACTGATTACAGTGAAAGTTTGAAATTAAGAGTCACGCTGGTATGATCATTTTTAATTAACAGTCGGAGCAATTTCTCATCACCCCAGCTCTTATTCATACATTAGCACCACCGGTTTTCCGCAGTTGGTCTATTGGCTCATTATGGGTTTTTCAGATATATATATCCTGTTTCCTTGTAATCAAACCTTCTTATAGTCTTCATCATGTAAGCCATTCTCAGTATATTAATTCTTGATTTATTGCCTATACCAATTTTGTTAATAGGAATTGGAACAGAAACAGTCCTAAATTTTGGGAAAAGTCCAGCAAGTTTCCTCCAGTGAAACTGCAAGCTGTTGTTCAGCTGTAGCAGGTGGATGGACAGAATAGTTGTTTTCCTCTGTATATTAAACTAAGCTGGTTGCTGTATATTTGCCATATAGAGCTATTGATATTGTGCAAGATGGCATATTTCCCTTTTATACACAACAGCACCAAGCAGCTCTTGGTTGGAAGAAATCATTGTAATAATGTATTTTAGGGACACAGCAAGCTGAAGATGTGTGCTATTAGGACATTGAATTAAGTGCCATTTTTATTGTGCTCCAAAAAATGTAATCTTTTTCAATGGATGGGTTGGTGGGTGAAATCACCAGGAGTGAACTGAAGGGCTGACAGGTGCGTTATAATGGATTCTTTCCTCAAAGTGGATGTGTGTGTCTCTCCCACAGCATCCTCATACACTCTTCCTCTGCACTGTGTGTGTATATGTGTGGGTTTCCACCCCTTCCTCCAGAGTTCTTAAGTGAATTGAACGAGGCAGAATAAATCATAGCATGATCAAGATGTCATCTTCATGTTAATGAAAACATGATGTCTCATAATAAGTTTCCTGATCAAAGGGAGCTGCTGGGGCTTAATAACTCAGTGCCAAGTGGCGGAAAAGTGTGGGGTGTGGAGATGGATACAGCAGACAGTGTTGCCAGTAATAATCTATGATCCTTGTGTAGTTTATATTGTACAGTTCAAAATGTACGAGCTTTATCTGCAGGAGAGCTGTCGCAATATCAGACTTTAAATTATTATGGACAGAATGATTAATGATAATAATAACGTCACAATATTTACAGAGAGTTTGAAAAAAACAAGAATGCTAACTGTCAAATTCATCTTTAACTTTCATGATAAAAATCACATCACATTGTTATAATGTAAAAAATAATTTATTTTTTCAAGGTACAATAGTTTAATATAAACTGAGTAAGTGCAGTATTTGGAATTGAAAGCCACTAATAGGCCAAAAACTGTAAAACCTGTTCTACAGGCTCATCTCTGAAAATACAATGAAAAGCAACAGCAGCACGATTTTGAAATTTCCATGACAACAGGAGAAAAACACTCCCAACGACAAACAGCTTGCAAGTTAATAAGTTCACACCCTATTTTTGACATCCCAAGAAAATTTTACAGTGTGTTGTTACTTCTAAAAAAAAATCTGTTTATAACTTCACCCTCTTTATCAATTATTCAACAAAGAAGTAGTGTGCAGTTTTCCACTGTTCAGTTGTATTTAAAAGGTTCCTTGGAGTAAAAAAATCAGGGGTAGAGTGCCTGCTAGGTAACATCAGTGTCGAGTATCTGTTTCATTTGATAGGCGATGACATTAATTATTTCGGGACAGAACCTAAATCTCTTTAATTCAAAAATTTAATCATTCATGAGATGGCAAGACAAACCTGGGAGGGGAACAAAATTGGCTCAGTATTTTGGGAAGTCAGAGCCGTGCTTCCATCTGTAGCTTTCATGGAGAATAACAGCAGCTGGAATGACTCAGTGCAAAGTATTAGCTACAATTTAATTTATTCACTGACAAAAATAATTCATTTTAAAAACATATACTGTGGCTGATTTAAAAGCAACACTCAGACTAAATGTGCACGTGTTCTGAAACATTCCTTGGTTTCTTGAGCAAAGGCCGAAGGCAGTTTCATCCTGTTTGGGTCCTCTGTTTTACACTTTTAACTACACCACAGAGAGAGGGAAATATAGTAAATGCAGAGATGAAATAGCCCATTGGTAAGAAAAAAACTGAATAATTTGGTCTTTGAATTTAATCATGCTCCACTACCAGATTTTTGTGTCATAGAAATTGGATAATAAACCAAAGGTCCTTCTTTTCATTTAAAATTTTTCTCTCTACCACCGCAGGCTGCCTAATATGTTGTATGTTTTGGCAGTGTAATGAGGTTTCATTTGGCCCATTTTTTTACACCACTGCTTTACCTGAACTGAAAGGTCCCCAGATGTGTTGGGTTGTAGTGATGTCCCTCAATTTAAGCCTTAATGAAAGCTTTGTTCCACCGCTGTGAAGCTGTTCCTTGACAACACTTCACATCCACCGTTCCAAGGAAAGTGCCAAACAAGATGCGCCAGTCTCCTTCGCTCCAAAACGAGCTCCCCTTCTGTGATGAAAAATGCAGCCTGTCTCTTTGCTTATTGCTGTGGCATTTAGGTGGCTCAGTGTGGTGATTTGAAGAGCCTGTAGTGTCAAAGCTATTTCTCCTGCTTGTGGCTTAATGCTCTGACTCAACAAACCTGACCATTGTCATTTTCCCCCATTGGCTTCATGGTGGCCGTGAAGAAAAGCCAAGAAGTGTGGGTAATAACCTTCAAGGAAAGGGCTGTGATTGCACATCCATTTCACACTGAGGACCTCTCCCTTGCTTCCCCAAAGCAGTAAAATGTTATATGGGGGGAGGAGTGAAATGGCAGTAAGGTAGACACAGTGTTTTGTTAGTGGTGGGAGAAAAAGGATGAAAAGAACAGAGCAAAAGTGGACTGGAGCAAAGTTGAGCTGCAACTAAAGCTATTTTCTAAACTCTAATTCTATATGATTGTATCAGGGGCTGAGTTAAATCATTGAATATGCCAAATATTTGTTAATATTAAAAAGAAAAACACTCATGGCAATCAGAGTATCTTTCCTTTTTATCTGCAAAAGATTAGAAAATGTATAATGACTTATGCTGATCTCCAGAACTATGTATATAAATGTGTCGATTCAGATATAACTGGGTGATAGTATGATTGTATGTATGTTAGCTTGTGGATTTTACCAAATAATGCTTGTTTATTCATTTTTAATATTCATTTGTTTATTCCTGATGCATTATTTCTACCTAACTGTATTAACTGTTGGTATCAAGGACTATTATAATAATTATATTATTATATTAACTATATAAGCATTGATGATAACATAACACAACTTACATTTATGCTCTCTCCTTTTGTGCACTGGAATTCTGCTTTCCACAGCTCCCCACACAGAGCTGTTGACCTTGCACAGCAATGTAATTTGATGGTAAATTGTTGTCATTTGGTCTGCAATGCCTCATGAAACCATCTATGCTGTTATTTCTTGCCTTTGAGCTCCCGCTGATCACCACTGCAGTAGTGCATGACTAATTGGATGGCCACAGCCATAAGCAGAATGAATGCAGCTTGATTGTCCATGTTGCGAAGTCAGACTGTATTTAAGGGGGTTTACTTACCTGTTTGCGTGTAATGTGCCTTTCAGCTTGATATGAAGCGGTTATGTCCAAATGGCACAAGGCATTGTTTGAAGAGGTTGGGATATATAATTATATTTTGAGCCTCTAGATGTCACTGTTGGTCAAGCACTGGTCTGCTGCTATTCAGCAATGTGTTTGTATGGATCACACAACTTCTACAACAGCAGATGGTGCTGATCATCACGACTTCCATCATATTTATGCTTCTTTGTTACTCTTTGTAAAATACCACCCTCCAGATAAATAAACATTACAATTGATGATACATGCTGGCACAATGCAATTAGTCCTAATTAAACAAAATAAGATATGGGTACTTGGCTGACAGTCTCAACCTGCAATTAGGTTGAAACAATTCAGGTGTGTGGTCTTATGTCTCGTCTCACCCATGAGGAAGACTAATACAAACCACAAACAGACAGGAGAGTCCATTTTCCTCAGTTGTAGTTAGTTGTATGAATGCCTCTTCATGCAACAACAGAGATTGTTTTGTCTTCATCTTGTACAAAGACAATTAGTCAGTGACTCAGGAAAACACTTCACTCTAATGTAGTATCTCATGGAAATGAGAAAATCACGCTCAGTAGTGTTAATTCTCAATTGGAGGTTGTTATCCATAATCCATCCCAGGCAGGGGTGTAGCGCTATTTATATATCCTGCCAGAAACATCCGCTCCTTATTTAGATACTACATAAGTGAGTTTACTTCAGTTACTCAACTATAACAAAGGGCATGATAAGTTGTAACACAGCTTTGTTAGATCCCAACAATGACAGACGCTTTTCCCCAATGAGAACTGAAAAGAAAGTAACCAATATGTTCTCTCATCTGGACAGCCATGGGATCTTGGGGTAAGTCAGTTTTGCACAGAAACCTCAGACTGACAAGTAAGATCAAATCGAAGGTCTTATTCCCTTTCACTGAGTGTCACATCCTGTCCATTGAAAATCAAGGTAGCAGCTCTTAACACAACACAACACAACACAACACAACACAACACAACACAGATTTTGGAAATATAAAACATTGCAAGCTGTGTCTAAAAGGGATTTGCCATCCATGGACACATATACATCCTGTATATGAGATCATAGATGTGGTCATGACTGATTTTTTGGGCTGTATTTTAACACTTCCATTGTCTAACATGCTTGCTATGAGTGCATTTAGGGTGTGTCCATTATTTCAGCTGTTTTGAAGCAAGAAAAAACAGTTGCTTTGCCAGGCACATGGATCCAAAGGGTTACATTCAGTCTTTTAATTAATCATGGAAGTGTTTTGGGTGTTATATCTATTAAACCAATCAGAGTGCCACCTCCCATTCCCTTTTAAAGCCAAGCACATTTGCACATTGGCTGATTGCTATTATAATGGCATTGTGTTCCATACAGAATTAGATTCTATTTGTGGTGAATTGATTACATATTGTGTCTAGCCAGTGAACCCACTCCCAGCACATGTACTCAGCAGCCCTACAAGGGAAGGTCTAAGCAAATCAAAGTAGTGCGCACGAATAACACCATCAGATCTTTTTTGTTAGATCACGAGAAGAGATAAACTTTCGTTTCATTATGAAACTGTGGTGGGACGAATTCAGTCTAGGCATTGAATAGGAAACATTGTGGTGAATTTGCCAGCTAGTAAGACAGAATACTTCTATGCTTTTGTGTTCACTATGACACACAGCGATCTTGTGCAACACAAAATATGCCACAAAGAATGCTCCAGTCTACTGAAGGTGTGGCGTAATGTTACACCTGACTTATCGAAACATCTGACGCACATTTTCAGCACATTGTTTGCACATATCAGAGGATACCTATAGGCACACATAATAACAATAATGCGCACTTAAAACAACACATAATTGATGATGCGCACTTAAAACAACAATGAAGTACTGTCTCGTTGACTTATGAACAAGATTTTGTTGCTTCCTGTTTCCCACTCATATAGGTACAAGTGTATTTGCTATTTACATAGCGTATGCATGCGACAGTCTGAAACTAGCAAAGACTCTTGGATTGCTCTGTGGGCCACTTTGCAAGATCTGGTTCTTTGACTTAGACACCTGAGGCATAAGCAGAATTCAATGACTTACAGCAAACTTCACCTATAGCTCCCCTTGTTTGACATCCCCAGGCCCTGCTAAATCCTTTGATCTCTTTGTTTCTAAAAGTGATCTAATCTTATGTCAGCAGTTTTCACTTGGTCCTATGGTGACAAAAAGTAACCTATAGGTTATTATTTAAAAAGCCTTTCCACAATAGAGAGTTGTGAAAGCATGTTTAAGAGTTGGAGCAGCCACTACCAAAGCAGTTTTAGTGGTGCTGATATTGCTGCTGTGTCCTGTAATTGTTCATGTCCTGCTTGCTGTTCACTCCCTCAATTTTCAGACAAAACCTGCTCACCTGACTCCAGTTGGACTGCTGCACAGCATGACAAAAGGTTCTACAAACTATATTTCATTCACTTTGGGGCATGCTTCATACCTTTGACCCTGCAACTCAACTCAGCTGGAGATAAAAAAAAACAAAAAACAAAAACAACAACCCACATTCCTCTGGATACCTGAAACTTTCAAAATCATGCGATACAGTATTTGACAAAACTTTTCTTAACCGTGACTCTGTATGGTTGTTGCAGTGCCAAGCTTCCTGAGGAGCTGTCTGCTCAGGAGATCACAGGCTATCACAGTTTATCCTATTTCTCAGGATGTGTTCGATATGTTATTTTAATGTGTTCTTCCACACAACACGCGTTTATGAGCAGTGGCAGGTCGCAACAGCTCCCACCAGCAGGCCACTTGTTGATGATGCAAGTTGATGATGTCAGAAATTTGTTCAAAAAAGCTTGAATTGGAAAATGCCATACTGAGCTAAGAAACTAAGATTCATATTTTGTCCAGACATGTGGGGCAGACTTCCTTAGTAAGTCATTATAAGCTGTAGCTGAACTCAATGAAAAACAGGCACAATAGCTGTATCACACAGTCATAGAAAACCTTGAAGTCAAGATAGTACAAATAACTGAAATTCAAGCAGTGACTGTAATATCACAACCAGTGAAATGTGACAATAGCAGGTGAAAATCGCTGTTTTCTGGAAGGGAGTAATTTATCATTTTTTATATGTATGCAATATCGATTCCCCTTGGAAAAATGTACAATTATAATATGTATCAAATATACTTATCTTAGCTCTAAAAAGAAGATATTATTGCTACACAACATAAAAATTTGGTTGATAATTTTTGAAAATTAAAGATTTGGGTCAAAAACATGAAGCACCAACTATTTACATAAATATGTGTTGAATATGATTTTTTTTTCAAGAGAATCCCCAGATGTTGACAGTAATAGTGAAAAATTTTATATTCATTTCCAAGATTTAAAAAAAAAAAAGTGTTTGAATTTCATCCAGATTATATAAATTGAAATTATTGTATTCTACAACAAGTGTTTCTCCTGCCTGATTAAAGGATCTCAGGAAAAAGAGACAATGCTCACTTACAATTGCACATGTTGTATCACAGCCTTCTACAGGATCAAGATGATTCTCTCCCTTTATCTCCCAAGTTTAGACAGAATAATGAAATGTCACATCAGGTGTCTTGTTGACTGATTACCTCTTTAAATGGAGCACGGTATGACACTGAAGAACTGACAGAAGGTTCCTTTGCTTTAACACTAATAATACATTATGTATATGATATGATATTTTTTCAGACTGAGTCATAGTTTTTTTCCTTTGGGACTGCAGCATGTTTGTAAAGCCAGTCAGCACTGCATAATTGAAATAGAGCAGCAAGTAAATGACTGCAGATAGGAGCTGAGCTCCACTCCCATTTTTGGATCAGATAGTCAAGGCAATGATGTCTGTTGAAAAGCAACTGTTGTATTACACTCATGCAGTCCCACTGGACTAAGGCGATAGGCTTGCACAGGATTGTACTGTATGTATGCAGGAAGTATGACTGTAGAGAGGAAACTGGTAGTGACGATATGAGAAAAAAAGGGTGGGGAAGTTATGGCAGCAGAATAGAGATTTGGTCAATGTAGTCATGGCTACATTTACATTTACCCATCTTGCAGATGCTTTTATCCCAAGTGACACTGACTAAATAATCTGGACAGTTGACTTATGTGATAATGTAAAGTTTAAAAATAGTTTTTCTCAGCATTAGTTTACCAAGAATATTAATGATACAGAATGGCTTCAGTACTATTGACATCAATTTGAATACAATGATTTAACCACCTATTCTGATACTATGTTAGACACTTACTTGTAACAGTTTCCCTGATGAGATTACATGTTGTCCGTTTAGATCAGAGTCAGAATCAGAATACTTCTTCCATCCCCACTGAGAGTAAAATATTTGCGGGTGTTGGGTTTAAACAGTGAAATTATTTCTATAGGTTAGGGATCTAAAGGGAGCTCAGCTGTGTCTTTGCTGCTTGCATTGTATTTTTTTCCCCTGTAAGTCTGTGACAGACTAAAAGGGCCTCCCAGCAGGGAAATCTCCTTGTGTTTCCTGTCCCAGAGCTGCCTTCTTGCTCTCTCAGTGAAAACCCTTCTTGCTCCTTCTCCACACTAGACAAGCAGAGGTGCAGTTGTAACTCAGTTTGAAGATCTAAAAATAGTCCCACGGTGGTAGGCCTACTGTGGACTGAAGGGATCAGGTATGATGTGATATGTTGAAAGTACAAAACAATACAATGTGAATCATAGTCCACAGTATCAATGTGGAATGTCCTTTGTTGAATTTCATACAACAGAGGGTAGCATTCAATTATGTAACCCACATGTACAGTTAAGAAAGGAATACTCACGGGCATGGCAACAAGTGAACCAGCTCTGCAGGAGCTGTTGATGTACTTTGTTTTAAAAGTTGTTAAAAGCATATTGACAGCAATTTGTAGGGAGAGGCTTCGGGACATTAGCTATTTAGTGCTGACAGTGTATAAGGGGTGTATGTGTGTGTCTGCATTACAGTAAATGTGCTTTAGCCGTGCATTGATGCATTATTAAATTTTAACTAATGTGTCAACCATGGCAAATGTACTCTGCAGATTACGCTTTTATTAGGTTGTCCTCCTCTCCTTTTCTTCATTTTCCACCACTAACCAATCTTATCCTCCCACCTTCGGTTGAAGCCTTTCTATCATCAAATAATTCTGGCTTTATGTGATCTATCTGTTCTCGCAATGCTTTCTTATAATAGAAACACACTGTTTGCTGATGGCCAGTCACGGGTAACTTTGCAATCCTAACGTGGCAGTGCCTTGTTCCTCTTTCCCAAAGGCTGAAACAAGCTGATTTCAGCTCCTCTTCTCAAATCCAAGCTGTCAAATGTTATCTTGACCTTGTTCCAAAAAAAAAAACAGAATTACAATATTTATAGTGTTAAAGCCCCTGTCACAACTCAGCCTATGAGTATAAGCCTAACATTTAGGAAAACTTGCAAAGTAGATGAGAGTCTAAGTTCTTAATCAACACTGGCTACAATGCGTGAATCAGGAGTGAAAATTTGAATAATTTGGCCCTGGTTAAACTTCTTTCACCCTTCTTTCACCCCCTTTCACTCTCAGCCTTCAGAAAAATTATTTAATCCCAATGCTACCTCTCACTAGCCTCAAGCGTCTTGTAAGAAATCACACTTTCCTGGTGCAGTAGGAAAGCGGTAATTGGATGTTACAAGTCACGGGTACTGTTAGGTGAGACTCTCTGTGATGCCTTTCTTTACTTTTATGTTTGGAGAACTTTGCAGGTTGATAACAACCATGACCCTGGAAGGCCACTGTCAGTGAGTTGACACTCTCCACTCTTTCCCAATGGATCTGTAGCAATTTGCTGATCAACAATCAGGAACTGTGTTGGCTACCAAAGAAGACCCCAGGCGATCCCACCCGATCCTTGCTCACCCAGGGTGAATTTTAAGTAATAGTCATTAGCCATTTTGCCTTGTCAGGGCACTCAAGATGTTCATGGACTTGACAGCAGGTGACTGACAATCTCTTAATATTCTGAAGACAGTCAAAAAAGTCCTTGGAGATTAGATTTTGCATATTCACAGGTACCTGCTTGGAGATTTGAAATGCCAGTCTATTAGGAGGTTAGAACTGTAGCTGCTCAATACCTCAGTGTGTATTATACATTGTCCTGTTTCTACAGAACTTATCAATAAGTCGTCTCTTACCTCTACCGTAAGTACTTTTTATGACTTTATTGGCTATTTGGTGCTAACATCTGGTCAAAAACTCAGAAGATAGACTACTAGCCTAGACTTCATCATCATGTCTAGTCATAGGTGCTGACTCTGTCACCATGATGACCTCAAGTGGAAACCTGTAATATGGAGAGCAATCTCTGACAGCATAGCTTCCTTCAGGACTATGATTTCCACTCATCATAATTAAAGCAGCACAATCAAAAAACTGATAACCCTCTCGATATCATTTATCCAACTTGCTCTCAAACTCAGATAGAATCAGTTTCAACTGAAATTATGGGTGGAAAATTTCCCAACTATTGTGTAGCATTCGTATTTTGTATTCCAGTGACCTTCCTCTCAGAGTCTGCTACATTACAGCTATATATTATTAATGACAGGAAGAGGGATATTCTTAGTATCAATAACTGCTCGACTTGGGTCATGCAAAACTCTCTCACAGCAACTTTTACTTTAAATGCTCCTTCCCCTCCAGAAGGGAGGCCCTGTGGAATTGCATTGTGGGCTCTAGTTCAATTCCACTTCCTGAATTCCACAGAACTGTGCTAGTGGTTGTGGTCATGTTGCTTATTGACCTTTGTATGTGTTATTTTGTTACAGATTTTGGTAACGTTATAGTCTCTGCAGCTTCCAGTTTCAGATAAGTGCACAAGTGTTATGTGCCTGATTTGGACTGAGCCTTCACATATCGTTTGAAATATATAAGAAAGAATCATTTTATACGGTACTTCTTGGGACACTGCTTTATCACAAACATAGGACAAACTTGTTGCTTTTCACTGTCACAGTTTTATGTATTCAAACATCAGTTCTCATTGTACAACCAGTATCTTCTACTTCCTACTACTACCAGTGGAGACTAAATGCTTTGGTCAGGGGGCACATAGCCATTGGGTATCTGAATGAGGGGAGAGTTGTGTGGCGAAGCACTGTGCATACCAAGTGCAGACATGCATGATAGAGAAAAGTGAGAAAAGCATTGATGCTAATCGGCTAAAGTTGATATTGATTTGTGCTCAGTAGGATTTAAGCACTGAATATATGAAGGGTTTAGGAATTATTTGACAAACTTAAGTCTATGGTAAGTCTTGGTCTTCTCAAGAGATCCCCTGTAAGATCCAGTTTGTAGTTTGTATATGAAAATTGTGATTTCTCTTGTAGTTTGAACTCAGTCACTTTTAATTAAGGCTGATTTGCCAGCTTGAATCCTAAGTGTTTTTTGGATTGGGTGGTCCTTCTAATATATTTTGCTGTCATCTCTGGGATTCCAGGTTTTTCTGCAACAATTACATCCTGACTGAATTAGCATTTTAATTACAAGGTGATTTTTTTTTTCCAATAATGCAAAGGGCTGAATGATTTCTAATTAAGGAGAGTTCAGAAAATTATTTCTGAAATGTGCGACAGCAGCTTTTCAGGGACATAACTTCTGAACAATGAATCTCAATTGGGGCTTGGACAAACCTGTGTACAATGTCAACCTGAATCACACATTTAAAAGAAGTATAAGACCCCTGCTGTGACACTAAAAATCTACACAGAACCCCCCCGGAAAATGCTGAACAGTTAGCAAATCTTCCTGTTGTCCTCTTGATTAAGGTCAGCGTCACCTGTAGGAACTGTCAAGTTAGAAAAGAATGATTACAGTATTGGAGGTCCTAAGCCTTTTGTGCCACTGCCCTGTAATGCCCGTCTGCAAGATTTAAAGGAAACCGTGGAGAATGTCCTGTACTGTATCCATTTGCTGCCTGGCCTGAACAATGGGCTTTCCTTGTGCTCAAGCCGATTACAGTGTCAAGTTGTTTACTGCATGGTTTGCGCACATTAATTTCCATCCACTTATGCCTGTGTAAACAGCCCCGCCTGACCCCAACAGGAAAAAACACTAGCATCAAGTTGTGTTTCAGTTTAGTTGTTAATGTTTTGAAAGTGCGCACATTTAGTTGTGGGGTCATTCATTCACTTGGATTTCACAGTAAGATATTGGCCCTGTTTATATAATGAGAAATCCAGCCAATGTTACTTAGACTGTGGGGTTTACAGAGGCTATGTATCTGAAAACCCACTAGTCTCATTACATCCCTGGGCATAATGTGTCTTCCTTTGCTGAATCCAATACTGGGAGAGAAAGAAAACACATTTTAAATAGAACATGGCTGTTTTTTTCAGCCGAGTTCCATCACTGACGATTGCGAGTTTGACCTTCATATTTGTGATTTGTGAACTAATGGAAGCCTGAAATTTCAGCCCATCGGTCTATCAGTTTGGTTTGGCAGTTGCTACCACTATATGTGAATGTTTGCTTAGCTCCTCTGTCCATTGTCTCTTGCTTTGTTTTTTCTAACTATTGACCATTAGAAGGTGTACTAAATATTTACACAGTAAGCAATGAGCTTCTAGTTGTCTTTTTCTTGTTCTTTTGCTCCCTGCAGCCTACAGGGGTTGAGCGAGATTACGGAGAGGAATTGCAAAGTTAACAAAAGTATGTTTTTTAGGAACTACTAGTGCCCCTTCTGGAGGCTTTGCTGTTGGCAATTGTCAGAAATAATACAAATGGAACAACTCTATACACATCAATGAGCCTCGAAGCATACATAAAGTTCCTGATTGGAGGATGGCTGCCATATGTTACACACCTGGGAATTTATATTTTTTAGTAAGTCATAAAATATCCTCCAGTAAATGTAACTATATGCTGACTTTCGCATTGCTGGTTGGGATGTGCTAAAGAATCCAGTTTGCATTGTCAGTGAATTGCCTGTGCTAAAGAGCTGTTAATTCATTCACCATTGAGTTACCAGTTACCAGTAGGTTAATAAAAGATTATTTCAGTATTTGTGCTACATAATCAAGATAGTCAAGATAAAATACAATAGATACAATAGTCGATTTATGTGTTATGTGCATGTTGAGTGGTGAAGTGTGTGTATGTACAAACTGTGAAAGACACAGTGCAGTGCTGTTAACATTTATGCTACATCTGCAAGCTTGCAAACCCATGACTAATTGGCTTTTGCAAAGTCACTGTGAAATTTTTTTTCCACTTTTGAAATTTAAAAAGGGAACCATGGAGAGCAATTTTCACTCTCATTTTATTTTGTGAGGATGATGTTGGTTATTACCAGTTCCTAAAATATGATCCTCATAATGTTAAAATAATAATGTTATTTTTCTGACTTTTTAGCATTTACTTATTTCTTATATTTCCATGGCAGTATTTACTTTCAATAAATGTAATATTTTCAATCGTTCATCCCCTCATTAATCTCTCAGTAATGGATCTATATTTTCCTGATTTACTGTCATCACAATGCAATCACTGTGTCAACCTGTGCAAGTGCAAACTTAGAGCACTGCATAAAGGAGGAGGTCAAGCAAAGGTCTTCATGCTTGATGCAACATAGGCTGATATGAACAAGATATTGTTCATAGACTCTGCTGACAGTTCATTTGGTGTGCTGCAAACCATACAGCTGATGATGTAGAAGCTCACTGAGAGTCTCTGCATTTGCATAACATTGAATGGTGGCGTACTCCTCTTAAACCCTTCTTTGTGTTTGTCTCCATGTTGTTATATGAGTAATGTTTTGAGGTGTCCTTTTAACAACACACTCCTGTAACAGGCTTCCATGGAAACAGGTAAGCCAGCCTTCAGGGGAAGTAAGTGTAAACAAATAGCTCTCAGAATATTTCAATAAAAACCTATTTTAGCCATTCATTATTGGACATTCATTAAAAATGTTGCTGTCCTTGAATACTTTCTCAGTTATCTCACATTAGGTTATTGAAAATAAACACATTTGTCACAAGCAATAAAACAAAAAAGTAAAAGAAAATATAGGGCAAAAATCATATGATGGCCACTGCTAATTTTTTTTCCACTCCCTTCTAGAGTTTTCTTCCATGTATCGACTTTCTACTGATATATAAAGATATTATATGATATTACGCAATTAATAATAACTAATTGTACTGAGATAACCCAATATGCAAAGAATATTCCTAATTGCACATCTTCAATAAAAGCCAAATGTCTAACAAAACTTTTGCATTAGAAGTACATGTAGTTGAATTTACACTTTTTACTGATCTCTGCCAGAGTGTGGTGCTGCCTTGTAGTTCAGTGGGGGGCAATGAATAATTTACATTTCTCTTTCATCTCTCAGGTCTAAACACACTGCTCTTTGCCATCAGAGCCTTCAACTGCCTCATATCTATCAAAGTCTTGCGATCCTGTAATTGAAAAGGAATAGCTTGACAAGACAAGTGCAAAACATGCTGGGAAGCTCAGTAGGGACCTTTTGGCTCAAGTGCTAAATAGGACGGAGATTTAAAGATTTAAATAATTGCAGGAGTCAAACATCCCTGGTTAAACTGATACGTTTTTCCAGAAGTGCGAGAGTACATCCTGAAAGGGTGTCCTTTGAATCCAACCATCTTCCCCTTCTTTTGAATGCAGTATGATGATTGTTAGTGCCTGCCCCGAGGCACTGGCCTCTAGAGATGATCATGTGTCTACCTCATAGGCTTTGTCTGTACAATATGTGACCCTTGATCTTAAGGCTATGAGTTTGACTCCCGTGTTGACACAGATCACACCAGTCCAATACATGAATTAGGGACTCCTCTGATATCTCTGCAGTTTATCAGCTTTTTCATATTTCTGACCACTTTCACCCATACATTAATATGAAGTGTCCAACCACACACACACACACACACACACACACACACACACACACGCAGTTAAATATGTCTGGGAAGAGGAATACTAAATCAT
>OMNW01024389.1:1122-22903 GCA_900303245.1 Selene dorsalis
GATGTATTGGTGGGCCACATCTGTCAGAGGTATACTATGTGACAACAGGATGAATTCATGAATAATTTTCCCTCACACACACACACACACACACACACACACACACACACACATCTTCCCGTTGGGTTTATGAATGTAATCTGAGATTGAGATGCATCAAGTGTGATCGTTCTTGACAATGGATGGAAATGTGTCATCTAATTATTAGATTCAGTTCAATTTAGATTATTTTATCAATAATTCATCTGCTCATAAAACCTCTCATTCATTCACTTCCTTGTGATTGTTTGTTTTTTTTTACCTAAAGGATTAGTCCACTTTTTTTTTTTACACACAGTTTGACCCAGAGATGGTCGACTGAATTACCTGAGCATCTTTATAACATGAAAGTGACAAAACTCATCTGACTCATGCAGACCTGAAGTCTTGATGCACATCTCAAACTCACACAGCCGCTCAGTCACCTCCACAAGCTTAAAACGTCATGTTCACTACCTGTCAGGCAAAAGTGCAGTCAAACATCTCTCAAGATTTCTGAGGCGACATTCAGCATTTTATACTTTTTACTCTTTTCATTTGTGGCTGTAAGATTGTGCTCAACAACTCAATTTATTTCACTTCAGTTTTTTGGCGGTGTTTGTTTATTTGGGGTTGAGTTTCCTGAAATTGCTCAAAGCCGGTGGTTTGATGTTTTACATGGACGAGTGCAGAACCAGTAATCCACAGATCAGCCTCCTGCTCGGCTCACACAGCACCACACTTACTGGGCCTTTGTCTGTCACGTCTTTCAGGAGTCCCACGTATGGCTCTGTCTGTGGGAGGGAGGGACTGCCTGCGTGCTGGAGACACCTGTTCCAGTGACGACACCTGCAGCCCGCGACTGCGCACCCTCAGGCAGTGTGTGGCAGGGGACGGCAGTGTGAAGCTGGGGCCCGGTGCGCGAAACCAGTGTGAGAACGCCATGACGGCGCTGCTGTCCACCCCTCTGCATGGCTGCCAATGTAAACGAGGCATGAAGAAGGAAAAGAACTGCCTGAGTATCTACTGGAGTCTGCACCAGTCAGTACTGCACGGTAAGAGGTGGGCGGGAGCAGGTACAGTATGTCACATATGTAGGATTATCAAGTGTGTGCCGCCCATTACACATGAATTACCTTAGGTATCCAGCTACAGGCAGCTCAACAGAAATGAAAAGAGCGATTATTGTGTCAAAAATAGTTCAGACTGTGACTCTGATTCCTTTTTTCTTTCAGCCTAGCTCGTTGTATTTCATCACTTCTGTGCTTATTTCAAATGCTCTGCACTGACAATGTCATTTCTTACACTTGGCTCCGTTATTTTTTATATGGTTATGTTCACATTTGAGCATTTAGCACATACTGTTTTATTCAGAATAAATAAAAAGTAGGGCAACCAAGGAACAAGAATGCAACATCCTGCAAGTACACATACAAACAAGACGTTACACAGAGACGGAGTGAACTAGGGACCAGAGAGAGAATGCAGCAAATATCCAGCTCCACTGAAAATGTCTGGTGAAACGTACATTGTTTTGTGTCTGTGTATTTTGGAAATTAATTAAGCAGTTGGAAAAAGAACAACGTTATTTGTGGTTGCCGTGGCAACAGAAACTGACCCCCCTCTCTCTCTCTCTGCTCGGTGTTGGTAGGTCTGAGCCTGGTGGAAAGCTACCCATACGAACCAGAGGAGAGGGGCTCCGACTACGTCCGTCTGGCTTCCATTGCTGCAGGTAAGTGAACAGGACTTCCAATGCTGCTGCCGCCTTTACTGACTCGCTCTGAAGAAAAAAAAAAGTTGTGTTGACACTCAAAAGGTTACATTTTTCACACCCCCCACCCAAAAGAAAAAAGGAGTAAGGACAAAAACTGAGATGTTATCCTGCGTCATTTTGACAGAGCAGACAGGCGGATATGTAAAGTGTTTGATGAGTAACAGCTCACACTTTGCCTCTGTCTTTCCTCTCAGCCTGTGGGCAAGCCACTGGGCTGGTATGTGCTGCTGGTAGCCCCCGAGGCACACATTAATTACCTATATATTTTAATGCAGCTGGAAGCAGCGAAAGTGGAAGAAGGGGTGAAGACAGAGAGCGTGAAGGAAAAGAGAGATAAAAGTCACAGTAAGACGGAAGATGGACTGAGCTGGTTTGTGTATTCAAACAATACTACAGTTTTTGCTTGTGGAGGTCTGGGAAGGGGGGGGGGCTGCAGGGCTGCACACAAATAAGGAGTTTCTTTTTTTTTTTTCATGGACGAGGACGAAAATCAAGTGTTTTGTTTTCTCTAACAGCAGTTGTCATCTGGATGACTGAGGCTGAGACAAAGAGTCTGACGAATTGAAA
The DNA here is from genome assembly GCA_900303245.1 of Selene dorsalis. Classification (NCBI taxonomy): domain Eukaryota; kingdom Metazoa; phylum Chordata; class Actinopteri; order Carangiformes; family Carangidae; genus Selene; species Selene dorsalis. The sequence goes on from OMNW01024389.1 coordinate 3,482, forward strand.
TAATGACGTAAATGAGGTGATTATCATGGAAGGCATTCAAGTCAATCAAAAGGAGGATGCTGCTTAATTTATACATTAAAAAACAAGGTGATTTAGCAATTATATGAGCTGTTCTGTTACAGTGTTTGTGGAAAATGGATTTCTACCTGTGGTTCACAGTGTGGTGTCATTTGATGTGTTATTCTGAGCATTCTGAAAACAGCGATGTTTATTATATTCATTATGGGAATTAATCTATCTTTATGATGTTCGAAGTTGCTGACAGTGGGTGGTCTGTGTCAGATGCACGTTTTATGATTTCACCTCCGATCTAATACAAGGTGGCATTAGTAAAGTGAGAGAGGCCAATGATTTAACAGTGGAGTGCAGATCTGAGCTGTTCACTACTAAACACAGCTTTACATTAGAATTTATTCAACTGTACTTTGCATATCATGCATCTGCAATAACATGATTTATTGGTAACTGATAATCTGGTAACACCTATAATTACTTCACATTTAATTCATCATTTATAAAGGATTCCTCCTGCACAGATGCTTATTAGTATGCCATGTATAAGCACAGTTATAAATGTTTGACCTTTAATTAATTACTGGTTTGGAATCAATATAATACTTAATTTATAAATGCTGAATCCATCATTTATAAAGTATGAACATGCAATAATTAAGCACACCGTAGCTGAGCTTATTAATTGTGAGCTAAAGGCCAAAGCACTACTAATAATCTTATGCCAAGGTCGTTTTGGAGATCTGAAAAATACAGTGACATCTAACCTCGACAGGAAACAACAGGCAGACGATCAAACTCGTTTTAAATAACAGACAATGTTGTCTATCCTCTCGAAAAGAGAGAATTTACACAAACAGTAAAATTATAACCCAAACAGCTGTTGTGGATTCTCCAGCCCTGATTTAACACTGACCTACTGTACCATCGCTTGCCTTACAATGTGGTATCATCATCACCAGTGTTTCAGGAGTGCGACCTCAGGAGAGTTTTCAGTTTTCCCTCTAAATTGTTGCTGTGTTTACAAATGTGCAGTGTTTAATTATTACCCCACTGCTCAGGTATGTGGCCCCTTCACACTTCACTGTAGGTCTTTTTTTTTTTTTTTTAGCAGCAATTAACTATCGTAGTTGTCATGGAGCGCAATGTTGTCATAACAGATGAACCAGGAGTAAAAGCTGTGAAAATAAGATTCCACTGAATAATAGATCTGCATTCATAGATCTTAAAGGAAATAATTAAACTCAGGACATCTTGAAGCCTTTAGTATTTACTGTATATGATGCTGTATTCATACACCATCAGAATAGTTAGTATAAAGACATATTAAGATAATAACAGTGAAAATAATAATGCAAGTAACAATAACCACAGCAATGACATCAACACTAATGGTGAAAGGCCAAAGGAGCTTTGATATTATAATTCAATAGATCATCATACAACATTGTGTTCTTCAATGAGGAACGAGACAGGGACTGAAAAGTGAACACCGTACGAAGGACAGTCCACGTAACTGGAAATCAGAAAAACAGGAACCAGATGCCTGTAACATCTGGACAGAAAAACACAGGCAGGTTGTACCTGGATGCCAACAAACTGTCCAATGAAAACCAAACACTACCAGGTCTGGAACTCCAAAACATCCGAGAAAAGAAGAAGAAGAGGAGCAAACATCCACAACACATAAACATCTACAGGCTGTATGAGATACCAGCAGCTGGTGAGAGGAAGAAGAAGATGAAGAAGACAAAGAAGAAGAAGCAGGAACCGCCCTGTTGATGTTCAACACCGAGCAGAAGCAGTCCAGGAAAAATGCGACAATGAGAAAGCAGCAGAGATGACAAACACTGAAGGAGAAGTCTATTATACAGAACGGTAATCTCTCAGAAATCAACAAAGATCATCACTTCAAGGAATGAATCTAAATCCCCAACGAAGGCATCCGATACGTCAAGGACGAGATGACAAGTCTGAGGAAAAAGCAACCACCACATACACTCGGCCTCACACACACACACAATAGGACCAACATGACAACAACACAACATCAACACAACAAAAGCAATGGAAGAGAAACGTTAAGAAGGAGATTATGAGATTACTGCAAAGTCAAGTACCACTCCTGAGTAAAGGGGGAGGGGGGGACTCCAACATCAAAGAGAGAAAGAGGAAACAAGTGGAACGAAAGCTCAAAGTCAGACCGAGGGACGATAAACCAGCAGCTGAGCAGATACCGAGGCAAGAGGAGCTGGGAAAGAAGATACATATAGACAAACCACCCACTGCCTGAGGTGTAAGCTGAGGAGTAAAATCCTGCCATAAGTGAGCAGATGATTGATGATGATATTGATGATGAGTGTTAAGTGTTAAGATCCGGATCCTGCAGCTCCAGAGGCGAGAGACAGAGAGTTAAAGACACTCAGCTCATGACATTATGTAAGTGTTACCACGATCAGCTGAAGCCCCAGAGAGATATGATTTAATAGGTGATTCACCAGCTTAGCGTATTTTATTTGGTAGAGCTATTAATTTATATTTAAATGAACAGTTCTAAGACAAAGCAATATTAGCACAGATGGTGTTTTCTATTTACAGGAATTTACATAAAATACCAGATGATACTCAAAGTTCTGTGTCGCGGTTTTTAAATTGGGCTCAGTCCAGTGTTTATGTTTAGATGCTGAGATGTTAGAAGACGGATGGAGAAGGAAGAGGCTGTCTGTTTAATGTGCACCGCTGAAAGCAGTATACAGTAGTACACACAGCCATCTCTCCTGTGTATATCCACTCTGTAGCATAAAGCAGACACACACTCCCCCACAGCAGAGCCAGCGTACACTCTCCAGCTTCATTCCTTCATTTTCATGGATCTTCCCACCACTTCTCAAAGCCACTGTGAGTCTCTGCAGTGCACTGGGGTGGTGATATCAGCTCAGCACCATTCATGATTTGCCAGAAAATTGTCAGGCACGCGGTAGCATTCACCCTCGTCTCCATAACCAATTCGTTTTCCATGGGCTTGTTGTGCATAATTGAGCGAGATCGCAGATTAGGGAAATGGGATAAACTCCTCACCTGTTTGTGGGAGACAGTGGGTGAACCTAAGTGGGATTAATTGCACACAAAAACCAGGAGGGAAAAAAGACGAAACCACTCCAATTTAGTAGATGTCCCCCTTTAACATGCTTGATCATATGTTTTGTGACCTCATACATAAGCTGTTTATTAAAATGACACCACTCGTTTCAGGCTGCTTTGAATTACAGCTATATCAGACCTGCACTGTACAGCCTCCTCGTAAATTCCACTCCAGTGACTCCAGGGGAGGTCAGAGTTGACATCCATGCCATGCATCTCGACAAGCCGACTGCCAAAACAACAAAGACGTGATTAATGGATGTTTTTCCGCCCTTATAGCATCTCTCCCTCAAATAGAGTAATGACCCTTTTCAAAGATGTAAGCCGTCGCCAGAGCTCATCATATTTTGAGGAGTATTCAAACAACACACAGTTCCTCACCCGCTGCCAATTAATCAGGTAACTAAGTCAAGTCACTGGTATTAAGAAAGTGCCTCTGTTAAAGCACATTAGACGTTCTGCACCAAGAAATAAGCTTTTTAATGCATCATTAGCTTCTATTAGTAGTTGAAATTGTTTTTCCACCAAGTAAGATTTTCTACTTCATGCACCACGGTTGTAAGGCAAATACCAACAGTTTTGTTTTTGCTGGGTCTCCAGTGCAGCGGGGAGGTCAACGGCTCTGGAAAGCAATAATGAATTGAACTTCAGCGTCAGAAACGATGCAGTGACTGAGGGTGAAGTGTAGAGCTTTACAATGGAGGATGTTTATTAGATTAGGTGTCATCATACTGCTGCAAAGTGCAACATGTCAAGGGACTGGTGTTTAGAAAATACTGCAGAGTCTGCATTATTCTTCCCGATACGACAGTGACCACCCGCGAAGACTCTGAAAGGATCTGTTGAGAATCAAAGTGGCTCTGAAGCGTTTGCAGCTGGTTCCACTGGAGAAGCTGCAAACAATGTCAAAGACAATCAGTGTTATGGGCAAGGCTGTATTAAGGGCAACCGCAGTGTATTTGGTTTCTACACACATGTAATGATGTAGAAAAGCACATATATGAAACTAAAAATAACTTTAATCAGAGTTACATTTGAATCAATCACCTCTGCTCACCATAATAGCAGTGGTTTAAGAACTCTAACCTCAGCCCCAACTCCATCTCCTGCTGCTCCTTGTTAACCAAACTGCTCGTTAGTAAGTGAAGGTGACGTAGTTGAATTTTCCATTTGGATCAGCGTGGGTGGAAAATAAGAGGACCATAATCAAAGAGAAATGACCTGCATTGGAAAAAAAAATCAGGGAGGGAAAAAAAAAATTCTTTGAAATGAGTAACATGTTTCCACCAGGAGGAAAATACAAACACTGCAGTGTCTCACAGATTCACAGTGGAGTTAATATGAACCCAGTGACATCTGTATTTGACTTGATTGACATGTCCATGTTCCTCAAAGGGATGGATATAGAGAAACCAGTGGGTGTATCTTATCATAAGAGTCAATAATAGAGAAAAATATTCAAATAAATCCCAATTTTTACAAATACTGGATTTTCATTTTTGTCTCAAAGGCAGGACTCTAACCCCAGCTGCCTTATTTTCAGATTCAGTGTGGTGGTGTTCTGGAGCCAAATCAGCAAAATCTATCACCGTCTGAAACACTCAGAGGCTGCACAGTAGATTTAACATTTTGATATGCGATGATGAATATTACAAAACCAAGTCTGTGCCTGGAAAACAAGCCGGAGCGTGAGTGCACCGAGCCTCCAGTGGCTCCAGTGAGGAGCATCTTAGGACCGTGGTTGTACCGGGCAGCTCCGAGGTGTAAATGTGTGTAAGGCATTAATGTGAAGTGGGATGTTCCTGGAGAAGAGCATGCATGCTCAGCAAGTCTCCTCTGAATAAATAATGGCTTTAAAAAAATACAATGACAAGGATTTCACATGAAAACTTATGTGCATATTCAGTTTCCCACGCATGTGGCCACTGGATGCAATTTGTCATCCACCCTGCAGTTCCGTCAGGTCCTCCCTTCCTACACCCGCCTCCCCCCTCGGCTGCTTAGCAGTTAAGTTGGGAATAACCTATGCTTTGTGATGGGTTGTTAGCTTGCTCTCCAAGGCCATTCATATTTTATGTGACAGCTTGGCGAGAGCCGAACTCACCAGGAGACACAACTACAGGCAGTTTACAAATTAATGAGCGGCTCTATCTGCCAGAGAAGCTGAGTGTCATCATGGCTGTATTGACTGGGAGGTCACTTGGGAAAAAAAATGCATGATGATGGATTGGGAAATAATGCGGCCAAAAAAAAAAGATGGTTATGAAAGGGGCTTTCCAGTGCCTCCAAAAAGGTGGCTCATTACCGCATAAGTCAGAGGGAGGATGGGCACAGAGGGAGGCAGAGATAGACAAAGTGTGGGAGGAATGAATGGAGGAGAAAGGAGAGAGAGTCTGACTGGAGTAACAGAGGAGACAGATGGGATGGGGGTGATGGCAGCCCTGAGAGTAGCAGGCCTACAGCGAGGGGAAGGAGGGACCCAGGTGAGTCAGGGATGGACCCACATGGAGCGAGGGAGTGTTGGAAAGATGGATGGATGAATAAAGGGCGAAAGCAGCAGTAATTACAGGCCTTGTTGTGTGGTTGCAGAGATGGAGGAGCCGCTTTTTCAGTTCTGCCACTCTGCATTAACCCGGCAGAATAAAATATTCAGCCATTAGGCCTCAGCTGAAACACATCCAGTGGCCAGGCTCATGCAACATTTAAACACCATTCATGTTCTATTCATTACAAGGGGGCCTATTACATATAATCATCATTTTGGTTTAGTTCTTACTTTAAGAGACACACTTCTTCTGTATCTTTAAGTGCAGCACGTGAGTAGAGAGGTGAGAGTAGCATGTCAATACTGACTCCAATTAGACCTTGAAATCATTGGTAAACATTCCCTGGGATTTGGTTTTCTCAAACCACACAGAGTGATGAAATGCTTTCTGCTTCCCGTTTGTTTCTTCTTTCCAGAGTCTGAAGTGACGACGGTGAACCGCTGCCTGGATGCTGCCAAGGCGTGTAACATAGATGAGACGTGTCAGAAGCTGCGTACGGAGTACGTCTCTGCCTGCATCCAGCCGTCGGCCCGCTCAGGGCCATGTAACCGACCAAAGTGCAACAAGGCACTGAGGAAGTTCTTTGACCGCGTTCCCCCCGACTACACCCACGAGCTGCTGTTCTGTCCGTGCACCGACACGGCCTGCGCAGAGCGCCGGAGGCAAACCATTGTGCCGTCCTGTTCCTATGAAGACAAGGACAAGCCCAACTGCCTCGCTCAGCTGCGGATCTGCAAGGGCGACTACGTGTGCAGGTAGAAATGGGAAATGTTGTCTTACATGCTGTCGGATGCCAAGAACATTTTACACTTAATTTCCTGAGTTGGCATCACTCGGCCCACTGAACTGACAATATGCAGTATCCATGAGCTCAGCTACTGAACGTCACATCACATTAACGCTGAGCCTTCTACAGAGCATATGGTAGTTATTAGGTATCTGTTGCTCTGTGTTCTTGTTTGGTCTTCACACAGAATAAAACTGAATTTGCACCAACTTGACACTAAGACATTGGTGAGTCTAGACAGCAAGCACAGATTGATTTGGAAAGTCCTGGTGTGTTCAAATGCGGCTGTGAAGCTCTGATGTCCAAGATTTGAAGCTGAATTAAATGTTTTTTGACAGAGGCAGAAAGTAGACTCCCATATAAATGGAGAAACAAGCTTTGATACACTATATGAGCTGATGGAGTTCTTGTGTTTAACTTGTTAGCAAACACTTTCCTGAGGTTACTGACACATCCAGCCTGTTTGATCTGCCAACTCCTGAGAAAACCATCTTGGTCTCTTTGTCTTGTTAGATGTTTGACCAGCTTCACAAGCCATTTATTTACTTTGGCTCTGTGCTGTATTAACACTGGACAGATATTCTACAATTGGCTTGTGCAAACTGGAGAGGAAGTCTGTGAGACCTGCAACCACTAATGACACCACTTAACTCTGCATGTAAAAGCAGACGTGGCGGAAATTAGCATTCATGTGTTGTCACGTTTGCGCCCACCTGATGAACGAGTTTTCGAGACTCTCCTTTTACCTCTCATTTGGTCTCCTCAGACGACATCTCACTTTTAACTGCTAAATGTTCTTTTTCCCACCAACCAGGGGGCAGGAAATGTTTATTTATAAAAAATGATTTTGCTGAAAACAGCTGTCTGCTGCTGGAAACTGAATTGATGAGAGAAATGAGACTAAACGGCAACATTATGGTGCTATAAAACCTAGAGACAATAAAAGGTTTTTGCTGAGCTATAGATTTAGGAGTAATAATTCTCTGTATGAGCTTACACCCACTTTATATAAACACAGCTGATTCAATCTTAATATATACTAAATATGGATTAATGAAAATTCCTGCCCTGCAACTGAATGGCAAAAATGACTTGCCAAACTCGGCTCATTTCAAAATAAAACACCACAATTAGTGGCTTGGCTGAAATGCTGAGGCAAAAAATTTACATGCAGATTTGCACCACTGACCGATAACGATCTGTGCTGACAGCGCTGACCTTTGACTGAATGGAGACTCCAGAGCGGAGGGAGCTGCTGCAGCAGCAGCACCTTCTTTGTTTAACCCAGTTTCCAGAGTAAATATTGTACAAAAGAGACATTATTTGTTAGATAAGAGACAGGAGTTAATTATAGAAATATGTCAGTGTGTGGTTTGTGTTTCTGCCCTGTTAAGCTAGTTAGCTAAGCTAATTAGCTTGTTTACTGCCAACTAGCTTGGAGGGCTGATAGCCGCCTCCTGCTACCACAGTCCCAGCTGTCAGCGTTTAAGGAGTTCATTCATCCTGAGGTGTTTATGCTCAAGTACATAGATTGAAACTTCACAGCAGCACATGAACGCACCAAGCAAAGAGACTTTCAATTAAATTACTGTCAACTTTAACTTGGATTATTAAAGGGAGAGAGATGCTGACAGACACTGGATTACTTGCCCAGGAAAAGCTGCAGCGAGCTGATTTTGAGGAGTGAAAACAACATGTGGCGCTATCTTCACCGCCGTTGTCTTCAGTGTGAAGTGCTTTGTCCCTCAGGACAATGAATGGCATTGTGTATCTAGGATGATAGGTCTGGCTGGTATGATATGTTCATTTGATTTTAATTAGTGAGCTGTGTTTAATTAATTCAATTGTTATACTCATTAACTGTGTTTAATTAGTTCAATTAAATTCTGTATTCATTTTCTAGGAGAAGCAGCCACGCAACAAGCAGCCATGTGAAATAGTCATTATGAGAGCAGCCATTATCACTTGGGATTCACACTGGGCTTTGCTGCCAAAGTGCTGGGAAAACATGTATTAACATACAGCCAAGACATCACCAGGCACAGAGAGTACTTTGCAGAAAACGGACCCTATTAGGGTCATCCTCAAACGATCTGAATAAGCATATTTATTCTGAGCTAAATCCCTGTGTACACTGATGAAAACAAAGATTTCTCTCCGTTTTAAACTGACTGTAAACATCGAGTCATACGAGGTCATTAAAATGCAGAGGGTGTATTTCTCTCTGTCACTGGAGACTGAAAACATGGAGTTCTGAGACCCAGCCAGTCAGCCTCCTCTCTCTGACAGCAAATGGTCGCCAGCATTTAATCTAGTTCCTCTTCAAATGTCAGGAAGACAAAGGGCTTCATCTGTCACGGCTATCGATCAGGCATTATTCTCCCTCCCGCCGTCCCGATGGATGGTGCGTCTCAAGGCTCTTGTGCAGCCCACCAATCCCGTACCAGTCAGCTGGCATTAACCGGCAGCCTGCAGAGGATGCCTTCACTTAGCACAAAGCCCATGAGTTTTACGCACATCCTCACAATGACATGACAAACGAGGGGAGAGCAGGGAGTTGTGGTGCCCTGCGGGAATCCTGTTGCAAATGACAGTCGACGGGGGCCAATGATGTGATGTGATGGCCGCGATAGCCTTGTATGATGATGGTGATGATGATGATGAGGCTAGATGTCTGGGCGGCAGGCAGGAAAGGTGAAGGAGTGAAGGCAGAGCAACTGTGGGAGGAAGTATTAATGTGGAAGATCCATATTTGTCTAATCTCCTCGTGGCCAGGCCTGCCAGACAGCACCCACGGTATTTAGAGAGCAGAGCCAAGACCTATCTATGCCCCTCATTGACTCTTTACAGCCTGGCTGCCTTCCAGAAGACGACAGGCGAGGGAACGGGGCGGAGGGAGGAAGGAAAAAGAGGGATGAATGTCACCAAGGGTGACTGGAGAGGGACTGAAGTGCTGCAGAGCAGGAGATCTTGAAGGGCGGAGGGAGTTAATGTAGGAGAGCATGGCTAGGTAGATGAGCATCGTGGGTTTTCAGATGCTCTACCTGTCTTTGAGAGAAAAGCGCCGCTGTTGGCCGGCCATCAGTGACAAGATGTGTGCATCACCCAAGCATGAGTAAATGATGGATGGCATGTTATTGCTCCCACAGGTCTCGCTGGGCACAGTTCCAGTATGATTGCCAACCCTCTGAGCAGAGTGCCAGTGGCTGCAAGCAGGAGAACTACGGAGCATGTCTACTTGCGTACACGGGCCTGATAGGTAAGAACTAAATCTTCCTGTGCCAACCCTGGCTTGCCCGCCTCCTGTGATGGATCGGGAACAAAAAGGTTTTAGGGGGAGGAAGGTGGAGGAGCAGACGAGCACGCTGAACAGGGCTGAAAAGAATGAATCAAGGATTGTGATGAGAAGTGCGGTTCAATGATCGATGGAGCGCTGATTAATTTGGCTGCAGTGTGCACAGCCAAGTCTTTGGCATTATAAGTAGTGCAATTACAACTATTGGCGCTGTTTTGAGAGAATCATCCCTGATGTGACGATGAGTGGGAGCGGGCAGAGGCGTAGAACGAGGCTGATTGTGCTTCAGATAGAAACTTAACAAAAGATCACATAATGTACAAAAGGTTGTTAAAAACCACTCAGGCTAAACATGTCATTATGGGACAACAATACAAAACTCTACTGCTGCAAAGGGGGAGGGGGGAAGAGGTGCTGGTTTGTGAGGGACTGAAGAAGATAGAGACAGAAAACTGTGCAGCAGTGATTGGCCGTTTCTAGACAACTGAAGTAGAAGTGGGACTCTGAGGTGGTGTTGTTGTTTGGAAGCCTGGGACCCAGAAAATCGATGGAGGTAAATCAGAACTTTTTCACCACACTGCCTCAAAGTGAAGCAATTTTATTTCCCACCTCCCTTAAAAATACAAGCTACAAAGCTATATTACCCTACCCAGTGAATGACTTCCCAATCATTTCCTGCTGAAAAGCTACAAAGGCAGAAAAAAAATGAAAAGAATACATCTGGGAGACCTCCGTGTTGGCCCATGGACTTTGCACCAGGGGCCACTGTCGCTGCTGCTTATCAAAGCTGAACCGAAGCCGCCTGCCCCAGCAGATATGCATGTGAGAAAAGCAGGAAACTAACGGGAGAGCAACTGTACTTGTTGTTTGGACTTGATCTGTGTGAGGATCACATAGGGCTCAGTGAAGGATCAACAAGAGGATAGTGTATATAAGCAAGCAGCTCCGTCTCTTTTTATCCATATCACATTTCAAGTAATTGCAAGTCACAAGAGATCAGAGTTTGCTTTTTCAGCATGTTCAGCAACATCTATTCCTTTAAAACACTAAATACACACAGTCTGACTCTGCTGGCTCCGTTATGTTGAGTGTTATGAGAAAATGTGATTGAAGCAGTCAACATTTGATCACCAGGCTGCCTGCCTAACTAACCTGCCAGTCTGTGTCTTTGCCTTTATGCATGTCACTTTCATCTATTTAGCTTTTCAAATTCCTCTCACTTTCTCTCTCAGTGAATGCATTTACATGCGTACTAATAAGTCAGTCCTAACCTGATTAGGGCAACACTGGGATGATAGAAATTGCCACGTGTGAAGGCTTTTATTTGATTATCGTAATCAGTTTGAGGTCATTATCAGGCTAAGCTTAACAAGATTAAATCAGCCAAGCTCCTGCTTGTACGTTCTCAGGGACCTCGAAACCTCCCAATCAAACTTTCATCTTGCTTTTCTTTTAAAGCTGCACCTTTTATGAAGCGATCACAAGATGAACATTTGCTCTAAATGACACAGGGCCACAGGCCAAGGAGGTGCATTACAACCAAGAATATTCAGATAACACCCTGTTTATGTGAGCTCATGGTAAGATTCAGTGACTGTGTTGTATTGTGTTGTGTTGCTTCCCTTCTACAGGAAGCACAATAACTCCCAACTACCTTGACAACTCCACATCCAACGTGGGACCCTGGTGCTCCTGCACAGCGAGCGGCAACCAGCGGGAACAATGCAACGACTTCCTGGCCTTTTTCCATGACAACATCTGCCTGAGTGAGTACCACACGTAACAGTAACAGTACAGTAACAACCCTGACAAAGAGCCGGGACAAGTGCGAGGACTGAATGAGTTGTAACTTGTGAATAGAATAAACAAGGACACTTTCATGGTGCAAATAACTCCCATCAGTCACCGGCATGAACCCACTGAATGAAAGATTTTACATTGGTTAGTTTTAGAGAGTGGAAGGAGGTGGAAACTGGCAGGTGGGTTTTTTACCTTCAGACAGGGCCAGGCAAGTTGTCGGCCCAGGGCTGCTAAAAATAAGCAAACTGCCTACAATGGCAAGAAAAAGTATATGAACCCTTTGGAATTACATAGTTTTCTGCATAATTGGCCATAAAATGAGATCTCTATCGATCTACATCGAAGTCACAAGTATAGACAAACACAATGTGCTTCATTTCATTATTGAACAGTGTGGATGGAAAAACAAAGTGAACCCTCGGCCTTGATAACGTCGAAAACGTCCTTTGGCAGCAATAACTTCAACCAAGCACTTCCAGTAGGTGTTGATCGGACCTGCACAACGCTCAGGACGAACTCTGGCAGCATGAATCAGGTCTATATTCACTGTGATTTTCTTACTTCCACATCTGTATCAGTGGCATACACAGAAAATCTACCCAGATGTTGAAGTCCATGGGCCAGTGTCATCCTGCTGCCAACTCCAGCTCTGTCTTTAACACGGACATGAGTGTTATTTGATCTTTTCATCTAACTTTTGGCAAGAAAGTGAAGAGAATAGATACGGTATTTAAAAGAAAGCTAAATTAAAGAATATGTGGACTCATAACCTCGGTGTATAAACTCTTCATCATCACAGACCTTTATCTAATTTTACTTTCTTTGCTTTTCTGACATGAAATACATCTACGATTGCAGACAAACACCCCTGGGGAGTTACTGCGTCAGTGACAGATCAGTGACACAATGTGTTTTATTTCAGTCAATATTCATTTATGTCTTTGCACAAATAAGACTTGCAGACAAACATGCAGCAGCAGACACCAGTGACATTAATCAAAGACTGCGACACAGTAAAAGGTTATGACACATAATGTTATTCTGTTTGGAAATACAGAAAATAGTTATTTATGAAAACATAAACATGTCTTCATCTGGGGCAGCACAAATGATACAACAAAGATATCAGTGACTGATAAATTGCAGCTGATGGCGCATAATGATTATTCACTAATCTTCTTCAGACTTACCTTTTGTTGTAGGTTTTTATTACAAATAAAGCAGCTGTGATGATAAGAGATCATTGCTCCGATTGAGTGATAGCACCAGTGACAGAAGAATGACACCGGTGACAAAGTAATACAAACAGTAGCTGCTGGTGTCACAGCCAACTCTGAAGTTTATTTTGGGTTTTTTTATTATTTCCAACAACAAAAGAAGAGGAGTTCTTGCGAAGCTGACGAGATGAGTAACAACACCAGTGACAGACCAATGACACCGGTGACAGTACAAAGCAAAACTGCAGCTGCTGTCACACGGTGACAAAACAGAGTGTCACTGTCTCTTAAATTTATTCGAGGCCGTGTCTTAGTGCAATTACGACAAAAAGAAAAAGCATCAATTTCTCATTAGACATCTCTCATCATCTGGTGTCTGATTCCACCAGACACGCTCTCAGCATCATGTTCCTCAAGCTCAGGTCTCAAGTATGATATCACACATATGACAGCTCATAAAACAGGTCTCGCTTGTTCTCTAACATCAGCTTGGATAGTTTCATGGATCCTGTGGCGAGACGATGTTTGTGAAGCCTTTGGAAGGACCTGGTTTTTCTACTTTAAGCCTTAAGTGAAACTATTAGGGAGCCCTGGTTGAACTTCTTGTAGCAGCAGTAACCTCGAATATGAGTTTTCTGTGACTGCTGATCAGACAATTGAGACTTAAAGCAGCCACAGTTTAAGTGACAGCTACAGCAGCCTTTCATGTGTTGTTGTAATCAGAGATTGCTAAGCAACACTAAAATCCAACAACGGCTACTTCACCACTTCAGAAAGCCAAGGCCACTCTGAACAATGCTGTATGTCTGAGAGAACGTGATATTTGCCTGAAGAGAACAATTGAATATCAGATGAAGAGTCTGTTTAAAACTTCAGCACCACGGACAGCGCCGTGGCAGATTTAGTAAATGCAGTCAAATTAATCAAATGTAACTTGAAGAAATAGACTCATAATCTATTAAACGACTAATTGAATAATTAGATCTATGCCATGTATGACAAAAAGATATAATTTCTTGCATATTCTTTTTTATAGTAGCTATCACAGGTAAGACAAACTTATAACTCCTCCATAGTAAACAGCTGGGCTCCAATGGTTGAACATTTTCCTGTTGAATCAACATCACTGCATTAGCCCATAGCTTTTCATTTGAGTGTGTGATCACTGCCCAAAGTCGCAAATGTTCAGGAGGAATTTTATCTGTCGTGAGTGGTTCTGTTCAGGTCACTCAGGTCCAGACTCCCTGTTTCACATGATCCTGAAAGAGACTTTAAAAAACTTGGTGGTGAGCTGCCCTGGTCAAGCAAAGCCTCAAATCATGATACTCCATCCACCATACTTCACCATTTTGGGGGAGCAGCAGCTTCTTCTGTGAAGTCCTGCCCTCAGCACTAAGCTCCGTGCAATCCTGCACCCTGATTTGCATTTGGTCGACCCATGAACAGAGATGTTAACCAGCTCCGATGACTCCTTTAAGCCTTCAGCTTTTACTCTGCATAAGTTTTAGCTCACTGATCATTGTGCATTGTGCCTGTGGAGTGATCTTGGCTGGATGCTCACTTCAATGCAGAGCAGCCACAGAGACTGAAACGTCTCCATTTACACCCAGTTTCTCTGACTGTGGACTGATGAATATTTAAACTTTTTGAAGAAACCCTTTCTGACCTTTTCAGCTTTATGCTAATCAACAATTCTTGATATGAAGTCTTCTGAGATCTTTTTCTTTTTCTTTTTGTGAGGCGTGTTTCACATCAGCAGATGCTTCTTGCAAATAGCAAACTCAAAATGTTAGAGTGTCAAAATAGCTCCAGCTTAGTTTCATTGATTTGACTCCTGGTTCAGTAACTGGCTGCTGTTAGCTTTTGTGGACGCCATTAGCTGGTGGGTTCACGCACTGACTCCAACCTATACTGAATAATTTAATGATGGAGCAAGTGTGGTCAAGGATAAAACAAACGTACACATAAATACAGATCATTTTCAAAGAGCCCTCTCACTCAGTCTGATGTTTTGTCCCCCAGCAACAATAATAAACCATAACGATAAGAGACGGCGCTCCAGAACTACAGCCTTGCAGTATGTTACCGTATACATTATAAATGAACGGCAGATGTGTATTTCATTGTCCTTGTAAAACATAAAAACTTACAGGCAAAACAACTCATATCAATATCGGATATGTGACTCCCGAATCACAGCAGAGAGGCCTCAATCTGTGAACATCTGGAGCTAAAGAGCAGAGGGACACACATCTGGTTTAAACTCTGAGACTGTTATGTCATAATCCTCCAGGTGCAGAGGCGATGTTTAATCAGTATTTATCAGTTTTTTGTGCGTGCAAACAGACACGGCAAACATTCACATGCTGGGTGGTTAGAGTGAGAAGAAATGGCCTCCAACTTTAAGTGCAGTTCTTGAAAAGTCCAGTGAAGAAGACATCGTAGACTGACTGTCAAAAAGTTCAGTGCAAAAACAAGAAAGAGAAAAGAGCATAAAAATACCAGTCTGGAGGAGAAGCACCAACAAAAGGGAAGGAAAGATGTGCACGAGAACAATAAAATAATATTACTGAAGAACTCAAATGATTCATTAGAGGTGTCATTTTCCTCTCAAGTGACAAAACTCTCTGTACAGTCAACCACTTACTAAATGTATTAGCTCTGCTCCACAAAGGCAACACCACTTGAAGTAAAGTAATGGGTTTTAATTGGTCGGTGCTTCAAAGTAGCAGCTGAGAGAAAGAAAAATATTCTTTTTGTTTTCTTTTTTTAGATTTTTAGTTAAGTTAAAGTGAAGTTAAAACTCTTAAAGTAAGTTTTGCGCACGTGAATTTGTATTTGTAAAAAGCAAATGTCACTTAGAAGCACAGGATATGAATGTGTTAAAATGCTGGACAGTTTGAATAAACACATCAAAAACTGATTTGGTGAATTTCTTTTTAAGGTGAGATAAATTTGGTTGAAAATTTGACTGACGAAAAATCTGATTATATAAGTGTATTTTTATCTCTTTATTCCAGCACAACCTGTGAAATAACTTGTTTTTCTGCCTAAATCCAGACCAAACTATTTTCATAAAGCTGAACACTTACCTGAGCTTCAGTGCTTTTTGGAAAACACTGAAAGTGATATCAGATCAGAGAATGTGTTTTTCTAAAGGGCATTTATAAGTCATGAGTTTTATGACTCGTCTGTAGCCACATAGGTCAAGTTTATTCCACTGTGAAGTGTCCTCAGTGTCTTCTTTTCACTTTAAGGCCTTTGTACGATTCTTGTCATGCCTCTCCTTTTGTGATGTTGAAATCAGGGACGCTGCGTTTGACAATATTTATAACTTAAAAAAAAAAAAAAAAAGACCATTCAACAGTAGTTCTCACTTTTATGCAGTGATTGGCCTGTTATGCAAAGCAGTGAACTTTTCTCTTGACTTCTCTCCTTATTCTTCGCCTGCTTCTCTAACTTTTTCCTTTCCAGTGCAATGCAAAGCAGAAGGCTGTCAGTGTTTGCCACTCTCCCCATTTGTAAAATTCAACGAGTTAAGAAACACAAAGACGTGTCAGAGAGTTTCTGGAGAGAAATCAGCGTGATGGAGGCTAAAAGGAGACTGTGGAGGCTCTCTTCACCTTTGCCTCTGAGCCGAGCGTGCCCATGTGGAACAGCTGTTAACCCTTTTTGCCTGTAAATGTAGTCAGATAAAACGTCACGTAGACAAGCCGCTCCAGAGGAAATGTGCTATGTCGCAGCCCGTTGGAAATACAGTATAGAATATGCAGAACATAAATACACTCATGTGTAAACTCTGTACAGATAACACCCCCCCCCCATGCTACCTGGCATGCATCACGCAGTCAGATGATGACATTTGTTAAGATGCTTCTGTTCACTCTAATGTCGTCCTTAAACATCCCAGAATAGTCACATGTTTTTTTTTTTTCAACTGGTTGATGGATGTCTTGTTTTTCAGCGAAACTCCTCATGTGCATCTTGCAGCCAGGACTCAGTCTTACTAAGGCAGCTCCTATGTGCTGTTTACTGTAAGCTCCTTAGAGACCCAGAAAAACAAACGTCAGACTGACTGGCCTCATTTCCCTGCGCCTGTGCAAAAAAACACTCCTCCTCTCCTGCCTGAGCAAATGGCTGAAGCTAAACAGCAAGTATGTGATAATAAGGATGAACAAGTTTCTAATGGGAAAGGCGATCCATGGACCAGCGATGCATGTCACACACTCGTCTTAATTGGAGTTCAGTCTTGTTTGCCAGGCGCAGGCAGGCCACGCATCTATTTTGGGGAGAAAGTGCAATGATTTGGCAAAGAGAGTTTGGATTCGAGCCAATAATTGAGAAAATGAATCCACCCCGTGAGAGCTCCTGAAATGTCTCTCTTTTACCCGTGTTCCTCGTGTAGCGGCGGCGTACAGAATAAAGTGTTATTCGTTTTGACAAGAGCCAAAAGACTATCTTGTCTTCAGCAGTGGCTCTGTTGAACAACTGGACAGCAGTACTGTCAATTAAATAAATCCTCCTTGTCTCTTTTGGAGCCGACATCTTTTTTTTGTGTGTGTCTGAGTGAATTCAGCATTATTTTTTGCACGCCGGGGCCCCTGTGGTGCCGCTGCTCAGGGGCCTTCTTGCTGAGACTGGACTTCAGATGGCCTTTGATGACTTTGTAATTGAGCGTAATTTGGTTTCCTGCCTCCGACCTAATGAGGTGAACAAAGAGGATAGTGGCCAGGAAAGAATACAGTCGTTTTCAGATAGAGAAAAGGGAGAAACTGGAGAGGAAGAAAAAAACCCTCAGTCTCTGGAGTGAGCGCACTCAGGTTTTTAAAAAACAGCTGTCACTCTGCCTTACCTCCTCATCACAGTCATAATAACTACATCACTATGCAGAGCAGCAGCTCCGGACTTCTCCGTTTGCTGAAAGCTGAGTCTGTCAGGGAAAAATGAGAGGACAGATGGAGGTGAAGCTCATTTATTTCTGCAATTATTTTAATTTTTTCTGGAAGTTAAATCGGTAGTGAAACAGGAGAAAGTGAGTGGAACCGGCAATATGGCAGGAAGGTAGGGGGACAGGAAGGGGGGCGTGCACAGGATTGGCTCTGCAGAATGGCTTTGGGTGAAACTATGAAGTGAGCAAAAAGAAAAAAGAAACCCTCAGGGGAGAAAGTTGAAAGTCACAAAGATGTGAGATGGCGGTGCTTAAACAGCCGTGTCCAAACATTTACAAAGCCACTGTCACAACAGCTTACCGCTGAAGATATCAATTGGCACTTCATCTCTGCGTGATGGTGGGTGGCAAGGCAGGGTGGCAAGCAGCTGGAGTCGAACCCCTCGCCTCTCTTATCCTTCAGCCTGCCAGGGGATCGCTGCACACTATCAAGCCCTAACTGCACACTCTCCCACCTGTCCTACCAATGTTAATGACCCAGAGCACCATCAGCACGCCGCTCCACAGCCTCCACTGCAAGAAGGTGCTGATGCATACATACCCTCAGCCATGCTCAATCTGTTTTCACCACTATTGACCCGTTTCTGTGGTGTTGCAACTTTCAGATTCCCTAATTAGCCGCAGAGCTGCTGGGTCACCCATCCAGCACCTCCATCTCTGTCTAGTAGCTGACGCTCAGCGCTGGCACCGGTGGAGGGAGTCGAGTCAAAGCTCTGCATTGATTGCTGCAGAATTTTGTTTGCAAAAGGCAGACTGTCTCGGGAGGATGGATCAATTTGTTATCATCCTGTGAGAAATCAGTATTTGTGTGTCACACCCCGATACTCCACAGTAGGCTCTGAAATCCCATCACTAATAACCAATGAGTTGCTTCTGAGATCGGAGGGTTTTTTCTCACGAACAGATGGAATAATGGTGTGATTTTCATGTCGAAGCACCCACATCCATCTTATAGAATAAGCTGGGGATATTAATTGATGAATCTCTCATTCATGTCTTCATTTGAGCATATTTTAATTGAAATGACTTTCATGCAAATGTAATTGCTGCCGAGTAGCCCATTAGCCAAATGAAAATGAATGCTTATAGAATATTAATTCATCATGTGATCATAAGTCATTCTGCTCGTGGAGAATCTAAGAACTTGATGGAATAGGTTTCCTTTGGGGTGCATGAAACCATATAAATCCACCAGACAGTAAATTATACATGGTGCTGAATGTACATACAGTAATATTCCTCCCCATCACAGCCTACTTACTGTAAGTGTCCTATTTAAATATTCACCATGGTCATTATATCGCATCACGACAGACAACCGGCAGTCTTATGTTTCTTTTTCGACATCCTACTCTTTTTTTTAACCCACTCATTTAAATACTTGGAAATTGAACATTTTCAACATGGACCATTATTAGAAGGTATTAGAACTAAAATGTTTTACTTTTTAAATGTTTTTTCATTTTATATTCACTGCAAATCAAAGTCAGTGAAGTTACCACATATGGTTCAGAACATGTATATTGAAAAGCATAAAGATAAAGAGGAACTATGGCAGTTTCTACCTTAATTAAATAGCTCTGGAGTAACTGTGATAAGACTACACAAATATGCACATTGTAAAATGTATATGATATGTAATGTTACCCACCTCAGTAGACAACAAAGGTACATGG
>OMNW01024391.1:0-11605 GCA_900303245.1 Selene dorsalis
ATAACGGGAGTTGTTGGGGCAAGGATGCAGGGTCTAAATAAGACATTATCTGCCGCGAAACTCCTTCATTTCACCAATATGTTGTTATGAATCACCAGCACTATTTCCCCGCGAGCTCGGAGCGGCTCGGAGTTGTGTTGTTATTGTCACCTACGACCTCGATGACGTCACTTCCGTGCCACTGCCGAAGTCGTAGGTCAGTGAAAAGCCGTGTAAAAAACCCCGGGTGACAATAACAACACAACTCCGAGCCGCTCCGAGCTCGCGGGGGAATAGTGCCGGTGATTCCGAAGGACTCCAAGTTACACCAAAGTTGTTCCGGTGAGTAAATGAACGTATCTTATGCTAGAAATAAGGTCCAGGTTGCAAAAAACGGAACTTCTCCTTTAAGGGGCTGATGGCTGCTGTTAACCAAACGTTACATTGGCCTGTTTTGAACAGTAGATCTATAATGACTGATGATTTGTAAGAGGAAATAAAGCAGCACACATTGAGGAAAGTTTCAGTCAGATTTTATATATCAATATATAGAGATATTCAAAAGTAATCCATTACAGAAAATCAAAAAGTGGAACCAGTTTGGTCTTATTACAGTATATCTTGCATGTACAGCAGTTGGCTGATCCCTGTCTGTTTAATGAAAAACCCTAGAGGAAGATGAAAAAAAACAAAAAAAAGTAAACAAAGGCACAAATAAACAAAACCAATCATTTCATTAACCGTGAGGTTGGGAAACGTTGCAAAGATGTGGGAGTTTTTTTTTTAAAGAGGAGACACCATGTGTTACGTGGGTTAACAAAAATAAAAAAGGGTTGCACACAAAGAGGATGCTAAATGATGCACAGCAAGAAACAACACAAACCACTTTGGTGGATAATTCGAATTTCTTACAATCAGGGAATGCGGTGCTCTCCTTTATACAAATAAATTAATATACCTGTCAACACTTTATCTAAAATCTTATGTACATCTCTTCTTTTACATAATTGTATAATACATTATCAAAAACCTTATGAAAACATATTTACAAATCAATGAATCAAAAAGCACCCTCAGAGCTTCTCCAGTGTCACACATTCACACACATACACACCACACACGCACTTACACACCTGTGTATCCACACACCTGTGTATCATACACTGTTTTTCTTCCATGCAATACACAATACAGAAGGCATTCTAAGAGGGTTGTGCAACAAAGAGCATACAAAACAGTTTCAAATATGGCTGTGGGATGAACATTAGCACTCACATGCATAATAATTAACACACACCCACATACACACACACGCGCACGCACACACACCTAGACTTTTGAGGTTTATGAATAGAGTAACAGCTTTAATGACGGGACTAAACCAGCATGAAACATCTTCACCAACGGGCGCAAGTTGGCCACAACCTCATTACATCAGTCTGATTTTTGTTTTCTGTGGTTACATCACATAACAAGTCGTTCTCATCATGCAGCCACCAGCTGGGCCCTCCCACATGGCACAATCCAAAACTGTCTACTCAGATATCGGCCATCTCAGGAGGAGGAGAGCAGGCGTGGAATCTTGCTCGCTTTTGTGAAATTGTGCGTGCATGCGCGTGCGTGCGTGTGTTTGTTTCTTGCCTGGAACAATGAATGGCTGCATTGTCAGCTGGTGAGCAATTATGCATGCTATTTGTGTTTTCGGAGGGCAAGTGCGCATTGTCTCCGTCCTCTGGAGAGCAGCATGAGTTTGCCATCATGCGCCCCGTGAGTATTCATGTGCACATTTGTCACAGTCAAAAGCAGGTGATCAAATAAAACTCTAAACACTCAAGGATTTTTGTCGACCATGTGACTCTGCAGCCTGACTAAAAGCTGCAGTCTATTGCTTCTCACAAACCATTGAACATTGAAAAAAAAAAAAAAAAGTCACAGTTAAAGAAGACAGAAACCTAACCTGTGGAAATGCCTTCTCTCTGATCTCATGACCTCTCTACTCTGAAAAAACATCTTAATACTGTGTATGTCCATTTCCTCCCTTGCAGCCTGCATACTTGCTTGTAGCCCACTCACAAAACTCTGGTCTGCTGGAGGTCAAATAAAAACATAACCTCGCAAATCAATTGTATTGGACTGCACTCTAAACTGTTAGACAACTCATCCTGACAGGCTTGCTTCTGAACCAGAGAAGAGCACAAAATGTGGGTGGTAACCTTTCTTTCAAATCAATCAGAAAATGGAAAAAATCTCATAAAAGAAACCATCCAACTGTTAACTTCACACAACAGCTCCAGTACTGACATTTATGATTGATTCTAACATGAATCTGTACAGATTGTCCCATCAACGCTGGTGCTGCCGCACTTCCACAGCTCCTTCACCTTCCTAAAGTAGGAATAACACCCTCCCCCAAATAAATATATCAAAGACCAAACATGACCTCCCTAGCCCTGTCACAAAAGATAAGACACACAGCACACACCTCACTCAATGTAATGTAAAAAGACTGACAGTCTGACTCCATAGTCATGTTTAAGTCAATGTTGGGAAACACATTAAGAATTGGGAGCACACAGTAATAATCCTGTAATTCATTCTCAGCATTTACCAGAGAAAAAACACATCAAGCTCCAGCACAGAAAATGTATGAAATTACTTATATTAAGAATCATGTTTATCTCATTGAATACTGGTGTTTTTCAAATGGAAATTGGCATAGTACACAGATGTGAGAGTCTGCATGTAACACTTGATGATATGTTGTTTGTCCCTTCAGAAATCTCAGTCCAAGTCACCCCTGACCTCACTGTGTGTGCGTGTGCCTGAGCGGCCATCGTCTCCGGAAGTCGCCCTCGTGGGTCACTTTGCAGTGGAGAGCATGGGCTGCTCCGTGTACCAGTGAGTCCCAGGATCAGGCATGCTGCCCCCGAGTGGCAAGGCGATGAACTGCGGGCAAGTTCCACCTCCCGCTCCCACAACACCCACGCTGACACCCTGTGGGTACGGGTGATGGTGCGTGTGGTGTCCCATGCCATCAGTCCGCCCAATGTGGATCTCGTCCTCCTCGCCCTCGCCGGTGGTCTTGCGGTAGACAGGGTTGTCGAAGTTCATGCTCTTGGTGGAGTTGCGCCGCCAGTTGCGCCACACCAGGTAGACGCCGGCACAGACCAGGCCGAACACCACTGTGGCAACGATAGGAACTGCATGCGTTTAACACACAGCGGCAGGGAAATGGGAAGGGGGGAGCGTTAACGAGGCATAACGAGTCCATGGCATGAAATGACAGGCACAGAGAGGAGCAGAACAGGCATGCGGGGGACACAGAGGGCAGGGGGAAGCGGTAGAAAGGTTGTGTGTGTACGTGGCTCAGCCAAACACCGGGTCAGAGTCGGGTCAAGCACCAACCAACTGATTTTTAACACAGACTCTAAATCAGCTGTGCAGAACACCATTAATGGGCTGGCTTTGGAGTAAATTACTTTTAAACTATCCTTGGGGAGAACAAATTTAAACTATCACATTACATCACAATCACTTGGCAACTCATTTACAACACATCTACCCTTGAATAATAATGAATAATAATAATAAAATCAGACCACTAAAGCACTAATAAAGCTTTCATGTTTTATTGGTGTCTCTTTTGTCTCTCTCCTGTACTGTCTGTTCACCTTATGCAGTGTCATGAGAGCAGTCCATCTGAGTTAATTGGCTGACTCATTTTGTTTAGGATCAATACAGTAACTTCAGTATTATGTATTAGTATTAGCATTGGTTTTGCTGTTTTTGCTTAAAAGTGCACATGAATAGAAAAAGAGTCTGTGCTCAAATATGTTTATTTTTCTACAGACTTTTCTCTTTGCAACAAATGGTGTCAAAGCAGGACCATTGTTCCCTGGGGAAATGAATATCTTAATCAAAGTGTATTATTCTTTCATTTTTCCAGTGTTTTCTAAGTAAAACCATTGGAGCAAAAGTGGTAAGGAGTGGATTAAACTATCTGTTTATCAGCTCTATTTATTCTGTTTATTCTATTTATTCTGCAGTGTCTGGCAATTTTTGCCTCTTACTTACAGTCATGAACAAACATTACTCCGAAGGCTAATAAGCACATCATTAACACATTCACATTACATTAAGACCTGTTTACAACGATGACATACAGTTTCCCTAATGTGTGTATCCAATCACAGTTTAGGCTAATGTTGGCAACTATGCTGAATGATTTAACATCCAAGGATGTTTCCACTCAGGCAACACAAGCACTGTTACCAGAGATATGTAACAACTGCTTTAAAAAGACTTCATCCTAAAAGTCTTTTGGTCCTTTATAAATAAAACAAAGTTTCTTTACATGCATCATCTAGTTCACTTGGTTCACATGCTGACTTTTTGTCTGAAATATTCAGGTTTAGCCTTCGTATGTTAGTGTATTTTCACGTCTGGCAACTATATCAAGTATTATGTATTTAAGACCCTTTAATAAGATTCTCATTTTAAAAAATGTTGCCTGGAAACACACTGGACAGTTACAGTGTTTCAACAAACTAATAATGCTGATGTTAGTGTAATCAGTAAGTCAGCTACAGCTAGTAATAGTTAAATAGGTAAATAGGCAAATAGGCAAATAGGCAAAATCGATTGATACTGGCTAGAAAATGAGCGGATGATTTTGCCAATTGTGTGAAATTAAGAGTCCTTCATTGCAGGTTTTACGCAGCTTTTTAAATGATGTCTTCCACTGTTATCAGTGTAAACTAAATGGGATGGTAATAATCACATGGACAGAAGTAGCTCACCATTAGAGCTAAGTGAGAAGATTTTTTTTTTCATATTGCCCTATACTGTGTTAAACTAAAGGGAAACTAAAGGTCTACTGACAGAGAGTCCTCTGGCTGTAGCAGAACCCAACACAACAACACAGTGTGAAGTGAGTAATGCAGTGTGGCAGCAATGTCAGACTCACAGGAAATGACTTGTGAGAAAACTCGAGCGAGGAACACCTGTGAGCCAGGCTTCTCTCATCCTGCCACAGCAGGGTCAATGTGAATGGACTACAAAGAGAGCGGCCATAGGCAGCAGGTAGACAGCGGCTTTACACAGCCCTGCGGGCCTTTAGTGTGGACAGACAAACACAGACGAGAAGCGCTTACCGATGGGGATGACCACTCCCAAAACAGCTACTGTCAGGTTCTCGCCCATGAGGAAATGTTCACCTCCAGCTGTAAAGAGAGACATGAAACGAGAAGGAGTTAGAGCAAGAGGATGAAAACACAGCGGAGCGAGAGAGGGTACAAGTGAGAAAGCGCCTAGGATATAAAAAAAAGAATGTGAGAAATAGAGTGAGAGATAAGCAGGAGGGGAAAGCTGGTGGAAGAGAGGGGAGATAAAACAGCGAGGCAGGGGGAGGCAGGTGATCATGCGTGTGCCGCCGTGAGTGTTTTACAAAGAAGAGTCAGATAGTGAAAAAGAGGCTGGAATAAAAATGAAAGAGGGAGCGAAAGATGATGAGCTGGTTGGCATTTGCACGGTGCGACCTTGACACTGCGCCGTGACCTTCTACACTTCATCCGTCTCTGCTCCACTGGGCTCCGACGTCAGCTCACGTCTCACACTCATTTACATAACACACGATTACTAACGCTCTTATACAACAGCACACATGCACTCTCCGGCATGCAACAGCCCACGCAGAGCACAATTTATGGAGGGAAAGGTGGCATTTCCTCTGCGACAAGGTACCATCCATCACTCTTATTAAAGTCAGTAGAGCGTGGTTGTTGGGTCTTGTGGATATCTCACTTTAATGTCATCATTACAGTGAGGGTGAGGTTGTTAGCTACATTACGAGCGTGAATAGGACTAGAGGATGTGGTACTTGGCTGGAGATGTGGGAGCTCAGGTGAAAGTGCCACTTTATCATAAGACTGGGACTCATCTCTTGTGAACTCCTGAATGAGCCACTCTGCACTTTCATGCAAGAGACTCTGCATTAGAAATGTTGATCACGTAGGGCCGGGAATTATAAAAAGATAAATCTCAAATTTTGAGTGTTCAAATGTGACAAAAGGGCACGAATGCCCATATATCTATTTTTAAGACACTAAATAAAACATACTCGCAGTGTTAGTACGTCATGTATACAGTATAGAAGTATTTGCGAAAATCACACAGGCAGAATTGATAGTAATGATTTTGAATTCTCTTACAGTGTTGCGACACGCTGCTGTCACCTGCAGGCGTGGTGGAGATGACCATGGTGGTGGCCGTGGAGTGGGAGCCCAGCGCCTTCGACTCCTGTGACGACACTGGCTTAAGCGTGGAGAGGGGTGTGAGGGGCTCGGGGGCATCGGAGGGAGCTGTGGTCAAGTGGGGGGTGGCGTCCGCTTGTGATACTCCCCTGGAAGGCGGAGGGAGGTTTTCAGCGTCAGTCGCTCTGGTGCCAGGTGTGAGTCCAGTGGGAGGTGTGGATGTGGGTGTTGTGTCATTTCTTGGTGCTGCTACAAGGAGACGGAAAAATGAATTAGTGTAAATGTGTTGAAGCTCCTCAAAGTTCGTTTTGGATTTCCAGTCTCTATAACCTGAGTAGCACTTTGACATTTCGGGAAATGTGCGCTTTCTTGCAGAGACTTGGATGCGGTGATTGATATCACTCTCAGTTCAGTCTCTGTCTATTAAACACAAAGCTACAGCTGAGAGATGGCTGGCTTATCTCAGCGTGACTGGAAACAGCGGGGTTGTCTCACTCAAACTGTAACAGGATCTGCCTATCATCAGCTGGTGGTAAACTCATTTAACTTTTGGAAAGAAATTGAAAAACCTCATTCGAACTATTCCATTAAAAATTCTTTAAAGATCACAACTTATAATCTCAAATTTTAAAGTTCAGGGGCAAAAATCCTCAGACATTATTCACTGGCAAAACTCAGCTCCTGAGCTTCATCAGGACTGTGTGGGTGTAGTCAGGATCAAGTGATTGACAGCCTGCCAACATAAGATAACAACCTACAACTGTGGTCAAATTTTGATCAAAATGTTCCAGTGAGATGAGATATTGCACATGAGAGATTTCTGTAAGATTGATGTTTTCAGGGACTTTTGGTGTATCCTCTGGTGTTGACATATTATTACATATGGATATATTCATTGATATTTCTGTATGGCTGTAGTTGTCTGCATAATGCTGCTGTACGATCCATCATATGCAAAACAACCAAATCAAAATCAAAAATCAACATTTAACCTTCATATGACACAACAGTATAAACATGAACCCAGAACAAGCAGCATGAAGTTTCTAATGCTTCCTTTAGTCACAATATTCTGCTTTATAATTATGGGGCACATGTCTGATCCTGGGTCTGTTCAAGCAGTTGTCTCCTCCCATGGGTGACAAGACAGCAGGCACAGACAGTCTGCAATAAAGCAGTGTGACACGATTTCATAAGCAATACCAAGGCCATATTTGTTCCAGAGATGTTGTGTTAGATTGCATTACATTGCATAGTAGTCCATGATATTGTATCCAACCGCTGCATGTGTTGCTTAGCAACTACCTTTTATAGTTCAGTAGCTACTGTATTTTGCTTCAGGAGGAAGCATATCGAATAATTTATTATCAATTATCACCTACTACAAATGAATTATTTATTGATTCACTGCATGTGTTCTACTGCATTACCTCTGATAAAATTCATAAAGCCACTTACAGAGTTCTGGGCATTTTTCTACCTGAGTAATATGTAAAATAACAGTTTAACAATTTTTGAATATTACAATTTTGTAATTTTACAGCTTGCCTCTTTATTGGATTACCTTACATATACTCAGCTGATAATGACTTGGTAATTGTATTATAGTTGGCTGATAATATGTATGACTTGGCAACTGTACTATCAAGTCATACATATTTAAGTTTTGCCAGATTAGCCATGAATATAATTCAGTTCATTATTATGTTTATTCTATTAATATTCTCTTCTTCCTTTTTAAATCTGTATTTACATTTTCATGTTGTGTGTCATTCCTTTTATTGTCAAACACTTTGTGCAGACTTTCTAGATAATAAAAACAAGTATTATTTACTTATGTACTGTAACACTATCCACTTACTAAAAATTTGTCAACACCAGTCTGGTCTCCTTTTAATTCAGTACGTGGCTGCTGAAAATCATTAAAAGTTTCCCTTTGATGACACACACACATATACACATACACACACACTCTCTCACACACACACTCACACACAGGAAAAAGCTTCCTCAAGTGAGGCAAAATCAGATTATCTGCACAGTAAGCACTGTGGCACTCTGCCCAACATGCCCCTTTAGGTGCCATTGATTATTAAATACTCTCAATTACCAGTCATAAACACACTCACCTGGCACACAGCCTCTCATATCAGGGCCCAGGTCTTGTCCGTCGGGGCAGGCGCAGGTGTATTTGGGAGAGTGTTCGGTTATCTGTGGAGCCTTGAGGCACAAGTACTCACATCCTCCATTGGCCACGCTTCCCAGATTACAGCTGTCTGGGCCTGGAGACAGTGACAGAGAGAAAGAGAGGCGACATGAAGAACATCATAGCTATGGTTACATAAATAAGATTATCACTTATTCAGCTTGGGGAGATAGACAGAGTCAGAAAGAGACAGAAGAAGCTGCTGTACTCCAATGTTCCCTTTCATCAAAGCCTGTTACTTTGCTTTAACAAAACCAGGAAAACAAAGATGGAGGTCTGGCAACATAAAGAAAAGTGCTCAAAAGCTTAGCTGCTGCTGTGCTGCTGTCCCAGGTGCAGCTCCACTGTGTTCATCCTAAAGTACAACTCAGATAGACACAACTGCATTGGAAAGATGGTGATGAAATGCAGTGAAAGATATAGAAATGGGTATAGACTATGCACTGGAAGGTAAGAGTAAGAAGAGGCAGGCAGATATAGATATGGAAACTGGCACAGGAGGAAAACACAACCAGCCATCACATTCAGTGCTCTGTTCAGGTCAACTCAGATCTGGATATGACAGACGTGCGAATGTGCTGCTGCTCCCACGGCTTTAATCACTCCACCACACTCACAAGCCTCACCATCATTTATTCATGCGCCTGAGTCGACACGGACCCACGGAGGAAACTTGGTCACAGAGATGCGACTCAGCTCACACATTCACAGCGAGATAAGGTGTGATAGCACACAAACAGATATCACAGGCACGCAGCCCTCACACATTCTGCACACACACCTTGCGGCTGCCGGAGCTGGTGGAACACCACGATGTCGTGAGGGTCATTGAGGTTTTCAGCCAGCGTGTGGATTTCTTGACCGGTCAGCCTGTTGGCCATGAACACTGCTGCTCTGTCTCTGTCTGTCCAGTAGATCCGGTCCTGAGAAACAGGGACAAACATGTCTTGATATTAATAATACACAAGATCAGCAATGTCTTGTTGGGTAAACAAGGATTTCATAAAGTTTTCTAGCCCTCAATTTGCTCATAATTTAAAAAAATATTGTCTATCTTATTTGCTTTTCAACTTGGAGTGACTTTATTAATAAACATATGGGCATTAGGTCTGTTGGGTTTGTTGGTAGTATGATGTCACCCTGCCACTAGGCCACACTAACGGCAGGGCTCTAGGATTGCCAATGTAGGTGTGTTGGTTAGTCCAGCTCTCCATTGATTTTGGTGAAATTTTGTACTAATAGTCATCATCCCCAGAAAATGAATCCTATATACTTTCATCATACTTTGACTTTTCGTCTGTACACACCATGAAGTCGACATTTGTGGTTTAAAGTGAAATGTGTCAGCAACTAACTGCCATTAAATTGCCACCATCTGGGCTACACTTGTGATGTTACCCAACTTGATACTCATAAACTGATGCCCTGTCAACCTCAGTTGCGTTTTCATATTTCATGAGCGTGTTAGCATGATGATATTAGCATTTACATATACTCATTTAGTATCGATGCTTTCATGCAAAATGACTTACAAATGAGATTCAGTGGGAGACTCTGGTGTAAGTGATACATCTTATATACAGCCTCACAAAGCTGCTAGTGGGGATGATGTAAACTTTTAGTCTTGTTACATGAAAAAAGAAGTCTTAGATTTAATCATGTTGTCCTCTATTAATTGGGTCCCTTTCTTTTCTTGTGTCAAATAAACTAAACTAAAACTAGAAAGAGTCCATATTTTTCATGTAAAATAGGTTACAGCAAAACGTATTCACAATGCTGGGTAAAGTTCAGGTTATGGAAGAAAAAAATGTTTTATATATTCAGGTGAAACAATGTGGACAAATCTAACACAGGAACAATGAATAAAACAGACGACTGAAAAGCAACTACAAACTAACAAGTGACCCACAAACAGGCAGTGAAAGAGGAGACATGCAGGGCTAGATGCCGTCAAGTTATCGGAGGAAAAATAACATAAAGAAAATTAAGGCATCTGAAATCGACCATATACTGATGCATATTTATTCCTACAAAGACTGTAATTTATTATCTTTTGTAGAAGAGATTATGTTTATTTTTCTCAGCCAATATTATAAGTGAACAAATACATTAAGGAAACACACATGCAGGTGGCGGTGACAGACGCGTTTTCATTCAGTAAGCAGCAGACACAGTGACATATTGTTGTAAAAGATGAGTCAATCCATCATTTGGTTTTCTTTTAATTGGTTTTCCATGTCTGGCATGTCCTTTGTGCTTCCTTACAGCCTTGGCTCTTAAATGATTAAAACATATCCTATTTAAACCAAAGTACAGTTGCTTAATGGCAAATTTTCACCATCCTTGTTGTTTATTGTGTTTGTTATGTATATTGATTTGTTGTCTTTGTTTCCCAAGTTCACTCCCACAGCAGTTAAAAAAATGCTTTAGACAGAGGCTGCTATTTTTTGTGGTTGCCTTAGAAACTATGGGCTAATCTCCAGCAAGTGGGAAGACAATATGCCTCACAACATGAATGTGTGTGTTGAGTCAGTCACTGAGTCAGACAGACATGGTAATGTGATGTACACTACATCCAGCTAGGTTGTTCAGCTGCATGAACAAGAAGGTCACCTTGTCGTCACAGCAAGAATCCCAGATCGATTAAGTTTTACACCAGAGGGGATTTATCATCATTGCTTTGAGTGCGGCTAAGGAGCAGTTGAGACTGCAAGAGGGAAATTTGAATCCACTCTTGGTGATTTGACTTAAAAAAAAAAACATCATGAGTTTCCTGACTTCTGACCAAATGTAATTCAAGACTGAGTGGATATTTTCTAAAAATTGATTCTTGAATATTTGCATTGCTGAAAAATGAAATCTACATCACTGCTCCCACTGAGACCAGTCTAAGGTTGTCTTAAGTGGATGTGTAGTGGGGAACAGGCCATGGGTGGTGTTGTTATGTCTCATCTGAGACTGGCTGGGACATAGCTGCAGCTTCAACAACAGGGTCATCCCAGACAGACACGCTTGCACACAGGCACAAACCACAAGTTAGCAGCTTTGATGGGCCGCTTGGCAACGAACCAGTCTTAAGCAGTCTGATGGCCTTGACATATCACATGCAGGGAGGCTGGCTGATGAGCAAGAGCATGAGTGTGTGTGTGTGTGTGTGTGTGTGTGTGTG
>OMNW01024392.1:2864-14100 GCA_900303245.1 Selene dorsalis
ATGTCTGTTTGTGCCCAATAGTTAAACTGCTGTGGTGTGTGTGTGTGTGTGTGTGTGTGTGTGTGTAGTGGTGGGTGGTCTGCTGTCCGCCCACCTTTTGGCAGGTAGAGCGGGGATGAAGCTGGAGCCTGGTTGGCCCTGTTCTGGACCACTGCTGAGGATGGCTGAGGACGCTGCCAGGAAGCTGCTGCCTGGTATTAAAATACATGTAAATTGCTAACAAATATATAAATATGGCATGACAGTGTGCTAGAACAAATATTGAATACATCATGCACTATTGGGTTATTATTTCAAAACATACAGTGCCTAGTGGAACGGACGAACAAATACACATCTGTTTACATACACCTTCTATAATATTTCATTGTTGTGTATGTTTGTGAAGTTGTTGTTGCTAGAGGGCTGTATTTCATTTTATTGATGGTCTGGAGTCATGCCAGGTTATCTGAGGTGATTGTCACTTTGCTCATGTGCTGCCAATTGTGTAAGACACAAAGAGTTTTTTGACTGTGCTCAGTTGTAATTTACGTTTTTTCTGTTTGTATTATGTGAATGGAATGATAAACATGGACAGTGGTAAGCAATAGATTGCTGCTATGATACCAAGTGTAAAGGAGGAATCCCGTTGTCCTCATTTATATCTGAGTGCACGTCAAAACAATTAGTACCGATAAACCAGGCATGGGACCGATGTGGCTGCAGGATTTTGCTCCAACCAATCAAGAACACACTGTTTGACCAATCAACTGTCTGAAGACTGAGATCAGTTGATTAAATGAGTCAGGTCTGGTGTGCTGCTGCTTGGTTGGAACAAAAACCTGCAGCCACACCGGCCCTTTGTGGAATGAGTTGCCCAGCCCTGTGCTAGGTGCTCAGTGCTCAGTCTGCCCACATAGTATGCACCCTAACCATTTGGCCTTAGAGTCACTTCACATGCTTGCAGAGATGCATCCTTACGCCAGGAGGTAACTGACATACCCAGATCTGTTCGCTTGTTATCAGATCACCTGAGGTGGCTGCCAGGTCTGAACGGGGCCACAGTGCAGCCAGTGACCTCAGTTAGTGTGCATGTAAACGTAGCTGTTGTTTAAGGCATCAGATGTCGCACCACCCACCACTGGAAAAGGTAACGAAGCTGAGGCACTGCTAATCATGTGTGAACGCGACGCCCGTCCTCGAATCGACCTCTCTGTACCTGTGGTGCTCTCACATTACCTGAGAGTTGATCACCAGTTCAGGCGACACAGTTTTGGCACCTCAGCTGACTCACTGTTTTTTTTTTCCTTGTACAAACTGAGAGGTGAAGATCCTACACACTCTGGGTCACCTTATCCCCTCGTATGTTTCCACCTTACAGGTTCTCTCGTACACAGGTGCATCTCAGTAAAGTAGAACATGATCTTCTCCATCATAGTGTAGCTACTGAACCAGGCTGGGTTTAATCAGCTGATTAGAGTGTGAACTGTTTCACTATATTCAAATTCTTTGAGATACTAATTTGGGGTTTTCATTAAATGTAAGTTATACTGATTACAATGAAAATAAATAAAGACATGAAATATTTCAGTCTGTGTAATGAATCTACATAATATATGAGTTTCACTATTTGAACTACTGAAATAAATGAACTTTTACATGATATTTTCATTAGATTCACCTGTATATTCAACTACTGTTGCAGATATTCAGATTTTTATTCCCTATTCTTTAATTAGGCAGAAAAAGCTGGAGAAGGCGATGGAAGAGGAGGGTTTACCAGATGAGGAGGTACAGTATATTTTGTTTTCTTACCCTCTCTACATGTTTAAATGAATTAATTGCAAACTTCTCTCTTACTTTTATTCACCTTCAAATCTCTGAGCTTCTCTCTGTGTTTTGCAGAAAGTGATGCGGCGCTCCCAGCACGCCCGCAAAGAGACGGAGTTCTTGCGACTGAAGAGGACGCGGCTGGGCTTGGATGACTTTGAGTCACTTAAAGTTATAGGACGGGGCGCTTTTGGAGAGGTGAGCGGAAGTTTTGATTCATGGAGGTGTTGAAAAGACAAATCGAGGCCACCAGAAGATGTGTGTGTGTGGTCAGAGTGGTTCCTACCTTGACCACACCTCGGTGCACTGTCCGCACAGCGTGAACTGAAATTTCCTGTGTTACGTCTGCAGCACTGTAAATCTGCAACACCACCGTCTCCGAGTCAAACAAACAGCTGTTTTCACATTCTTCATCATCCTGATGTTTTGTCCTTCAGGTGCGTTTGGTGCAGAAAAAAGACACAGGACATATCTACGCCATGAAGATTTTGAGGAAAGCAGACATGCTTGAGAAGGAGCAGGTGAGGCTTTCTTCAGCGCCATCGTTATCAAGGATGTAAAAGCACAACAGAGTTTGTGTTCAGGTGTCTGAGGTTGTCGACCCTCCCCCTCCCCCTACAGGTGGCTCATATCCGGGCAGAGAGAGATATTCTGGTGGAGGCTGATGGTGCCTGGGTGGTCAAAATGTTCTACAGCTTTCAAGACAAGAGGAACCTCTACCTTATCATGGAGTTCCTGCCTGGAGGTTTGTACTGATAACTACACACAGATCAGTGTCAGTACACTTGGAGACCAAATGTTACACTTGGACATCTTGTGCTGCCTTATAACCTGCTGCTTTTATGGTCTGCTCTGATACTGAATAGAACATACAGTCAGTTGATCTGGAGACAGGATTAACTCCTGTTCAGTGTCCAAACGTGAGCAAGACGTGCAAAGGGATACAAAGGTTATTGTTTTTCAAAAGTTCCAACCTGTGACTTTGTTGCCAGGCGACATGATGACGTTGCTGATGAAGAAGGACACTCTGTCTGAAGAGGCAACACAGTTCTACATTGCAGAAACTGTTCTGGCCATCGACTCTATCCACCAGCTGGGCTTCATTCACAGAGACATCAAACCTGACAACCTGCTGCTGGACTCCAGGGTGAGACCACACACACACACACAAATAGAGATGTTATGCAGACACCTAGACTCCTGTCCTGACTCTTGGTGAAGCACACAGTGCCTGGTGCACGTGCACAGTGCATGGTGTCTTTCTGCAGATTTACTTGACATGTCTTTTTTTCCCAGGGACACGTGAAGCTGTCAGATTTCGGTTTGTGTACAGGACTGAAGAAAGCTCATCGCACAGAGTTTTACAGGAACCTGACACACAACCCACCCAGTGATTTCTGTAAGTGAAAAATCAACAGTAAAAATTGCTCACCAATGCATTCATGTTTAACACTGTAAAAGCTATACTTTTTTATTTTGCACTTTCTGCATAACCAACATTAGCATTAGCTGTTTATTTATCAGTGGAGAAGAAATGTTGTGAGATCAGCATCAAATTTCATCCCTTTTACTCACCAGCAGCTGTGTCCAGAGGTGCAAACTAAACCACATCTATCTTCTACATGTTATTCAGCCTTGAAAATCACCACCACCTGCAAGAGACCACACTGAGCAGCAGAGAAAACTTACATACATGCCTAAATCTGAACTGTAACAGTTCAGGTGTTTATCCTGTTTATCTTTTCTCCATCCCGCAGCTTTTCAAAATATGAACTCAAAGAGGAAAGCAGAAACTTGGAAGAAGAACCGGAGGCAGCTGGTAAGAAACTCTGTAAATGAGATGAGTTTATATCAGTGGCATGCGGTGACTTTCACAGAGAGGCAAGTAGAGCCAGAGAAATCATTAATTCAGTGTGTGATTAAGTTGTTTAATAAACCCTCCACACTAAAAGACACAATTTCATGGTTGTGTGCTGCCTGTCTTTCCTCCTAAGCTCAGAGTCTCTCTCACTCTGCCTGGACATCTTCAGCTTTACTGCACTGAAAACATTAATAACCATGGTAACTGTGCAAAACTGCATCAAAATGCTTAAGAATTATGTTAACTGGTTCACTGTAAATATGTAAAGTGAATAAATTCAGTCTTAAGGGTGGGGTTGGAGATCTTATTCTGGAGCATTTTTTACTGAATTGCTTGAAATCCTCTTCACACTCCAGTTGCAACTGAATAATTTAATGCTTTTTCACAAAAATGAAAAAAGTCAGTCACCTGTGGGACATACAGTCCTGGGAAAACACCATCCCATCATCTTGAACGCCACGTTTAAGTCAATTGTACCTCTATGATCTACCTTTAACACACCAGGCTCAAATCAGAACCTGTAAGAGCAGTGAGGCAGAGCAGGGTTTATGAGAGCTACCTCAACCCCTGACCCGGAAGAAGCCGTTAACAGCTGCTCCACAGCTCACCTTCACTCTGAGTGCTCACACATGTTGACTACTGTTGCCAGTCCACATGAGAAATGATTCATCTGTTTGTTTACTTGTAGCTTTGTCTTCGTCCACTGAGCTAACGCGCTGCTAACTGAGGAAAGACCTTTGTTAGAGTAGGTGAACAGAAGCACAGTTTCCACACGTCTGCGCACAATATCTTACCTGACCCAAGAACAGCGAAAGCTGTGCCGACCGCGGCTTGACCGAGCACGCTCGTCTGTAGCTACGGTAACCTGCTATAGGCCGTCACCTGTCAGAAATCCCAGGACTGTCCTGCACACGCAAACCTTTCCCCAGTCTTTGTAACTGAGACACAGCCACGCCCACATAAATGACAAGTTAGAGTAGCATGGGCTGGTGGTACAGCAGTAGCATATAAAGACAATCAGATGTAAGGAGAGATATCACTTCCACTTAGGTCGTATTTGTTTTTTCTTTCTTTTTCCTCTTTTTTTACTCATCAAGCACTGTTTGCCCTGCTTACCCTGACCGCACACCACTGGTTTATATTAATCAGCACGTTTCATAACCCACTTCTGTTATAATCCCAGTGAACAAGGTTGAAGTGGTGTAATAATACAAGTGGAAAACGAGTATCAGATGCTGGTCACAATAACAATGAGGACGTCATCAGTCTACATGATGATGTGATTTGCGAAGCCCTCACCTTTCAGCTGTCTGTGTGACTTTCAGGCTTATTCCACTGTGGGAACACCTGACTACATCGCCCCTGAAGTCTTCATGCAGACAGGATACAACAAGCTGTGTGACTGGTGGTCTCTGGGTGTCATCATGTACGAGATGCTCATCGGTAAGCATGAAACAGTCTTTGAGCCGGAGTAAGACCAGTAGTGTGGATTCTACAGACGGAGAAACTGGCTTCATAATTTGAATTGACTTGAAGTTCATACAAAAAAAATAATACGACCGAGATAATACAGCCTCAGAGCAGCAGCAGCCTTCATCAACTCCTCCCCGGCTGTGTTCAGGTTATCCTCCATTCTGCTCGGAGACACCACAGGAGACCTACAGGAAGGTGATGAACTGGAAGGAAACACTCGTCTTCCCACCTGAAGTGCCCATCTCAGAGAGGGCCAAAGACTTGATACTCCGGTGTGTACATGTTTTCTTTCTGTCACAATACTGATTATATAAAGGTTGACTGAGCAGCTCTATCATCAGTGTGTGTGTGTGTGTGTGTTTCAGGTATTGCACTGATGCTGAGAACAGGGTTGGAGCTGTGAGTGTGGAGGAGATCAAAAGTCATGCGTTCTTTGAGTCAGTGGACTGGGAGCACATCAGGTACAGGGACCAGTTTTATTTATTCATTCATTCATTCATTCATTTATCTTCTAAACAAAACCAAAACCCTCAGGCCCAGTTCTCCTTAGCAACTGGCAAACCTTTAGTCCATCAGGTCCGTTAGTGTCAGGTAGTTCTGTCGAGGGCACGAGGACACTCTCCATTAGTCCATACTCCTGTAGACTTTGCCTCAGGGAAATACACAAAGTTCATAATTAATAACTGCCCAAAGACTGAAAAAAGGATCAGAAAGCAGAGGAATGCTTTATAAACAAGCACGAAATAAACAAACTCAGATGTTAACATGACAAGAAAGAACGTTTTTATGCTCACTGGTGATTGAGAGCCAGACTGTGTCGTTCTCTGTCTGAAGACACGATGATAGATTCCAGACCTACTTTCATCAGATCTGATCCAGAATGAACCCTTTACTTTGTGTACGTACGAGGCCTCTGTGAGGGTTCAGGCCTTGGTGAGGGTCATGGGATTCTCTGAGCAAGTCCTCCCTCCTCCTTCCAGACGTCATACTGTCTGTGTTGCCTCCGCAGGGAGCGGCCCGCAGCCATCTCCATTGAGATCAAGAGCATCGACGACACCTCCAACTTCGACGACTTCCCCGAGTCGGACATCCTTCAGCCAGGTTGGTCTCATGAAGCGCTCTGCAGGCCGCACTGCAGGAAGAGGGGAAGTTTCTGAGCCGCAGACAAACTAGTTTTACCATCTGCTCCTTTCTGTAACTTATGAGAAACAACATTGCCTTTGTTGTCTCAGCTTTTTAATAAGTCTTTAAATACTGGTAGGGGCTTGTCTCCTCCATTGCATGCCTCATCAGACCTCCCACAGGCTATTAGAAAACAACCTCTCTTTTCTCTGCTCTCTTTGTGTTTGTGAACAGCCAATGCAACAGAGCCAGACTTCAAGTCCAAGGACTGGGTGTTCCTCAACTACACGTACAAACGCTTCGAGGGCCTGACTCAGCGAGGCACCATCCCCACATACATGAAGGCAGGGAAGGCCTGACAGCCCCGCAGAGAGGAATCAAACGGACGTTTACGGACACAGGGTCGGGCCCGGGTGCCCCCGCTGGTGCTGAGGGCCGAGCCCTCGGCCTCTCAGTCTAAATTTAACCCTCATCACAATTTATTTAGGTCCGCTCAGCCGCTGCGAGAACGCCAAGAGCTCGGAAAATTAAGGAGCATTACCGCATTACCTCGGTTGTTTATATCGTATACATGTGCTGTCTTTAGCCATAGCTCTCAGGCCAGCTCACTAACTAGGACACTAAATCAGCATATCTGCATGTTCAGCGGCACATCGCTTCCGGAGAGGGATTTTTCTTTACGGCCTGAAGGTGACGGAGTGAGGCTTGAGTACAAATCACTGTAGTCTCAACACTGGTGGCTAAATTACCTCTGATGCAAAGAGTTGTTGATACTAAAGATGTGCTGGAAATACACTGTTGTCAAACTGGTAAGAGGGCGACCCCGCACCGGCTCTCTCACAGACACGTCACAGATTTAAAGGAAAGCTCCAGCACGATTTCATCACCATCAACAGTGAGAAATTGATCTCAAAAATTTATGATTGGTGGGAGGAGGAGTCTGATGGTATCGGTCGCACTACTTGTTCCTCATTTTAGGAAAATGCAACAGAATGATGAGGCAGTCCAGGATGTGTAGGATGACAGAGCTGCTGGGATGTGTGACTGTGAGAGAACAGACATGACACACACTCTCAGACATGTTAGCCTGAGCAGTGTTTGCGGCGGTGTTGATCCAGACTCAAACATCTCAATAATGAGCGGATCAGTTGTCATGAGATCTGACGCCAACATTCACGTCCCTCTCAGGATGAATTGTTCTCACTTTATAACTCCTTAATTTGGCACCGAGTACAGCATTCAGCCTCAGAATAACATCATCGGCACATGTGGTCCAGATCAGAGCGGTCAGATGTCAGAATGTGTCCTCAATCCATCTGGGGTATGTTCACCAATCTATTCTAGACAATAGTGTCAGGCCGGTCTTAATGGGGTGTCTCAGGTGGTTGTGTGAGGCAGTCATATATAGACATGTTAATGCCATCTCCACATGTGGGGCTCTTGACTCTCAGCTTAGTTAGGTGGAACATTTTATCCATATCTAATAGTGTCATTCATAATGATGATGAGTCTAAGGTCTGACTGAACCTGAAAACCTTCATGAAGGAAAACGTCAGTGAAATGATCTGAAATACAAAGCAAAAGGTGTGAAGAGTGAAATCCTGCTGGACTCCTCCTTTAAACCTCACAGTGGCGACTTTGACTTTTCTCACACAGAGGAACAACTGGTTGCCAAGACACATGTGAATGCAGTTTACCCTGAGCTGGGCATCCGGCAGCCAGACAGACTGCACAGCGTGTCACTTCCCTTCAGAGCCTGTTGCTGCACTAGCCATGGTTTTTTTCCCCTGATTTTAATTCTGATCAGTCCAACAGGCCAATCGCTTCCTGCTTAGATGGACAAAACATGCAAAGTGCCTTTTTAAACAGCTGATAAATAAAAAATAAATCACAATTAGAAGTAACAATAATACAGGTTTCTTGAGGAAAATATCAACAAGGAGATAGAGAGTGAAAGGGAAACACATTCTAGTCTGGCTTTATAAGTCAAACCATCAGTAGACACACAATGGTCTCGTTTATCATATCTGCAAACTGATAAAGCAGAGCGATGAAGCTAAGGCACATAAACAAGCAGGTTTTATAGGTTGCATAATAAAACTAGAAGCTCATTAAAATCTACTGCGTCAATGTAAACACAGCAAAAACAGTGTCTTTGGTGATCAGACTAGATGTGAGGAAGTAAAGAAGCCTTAATTCATGTGGTGGATATCTGAGACACGTTTATCCTAAATCTGTCTGTTCATATTGAATTAAGTTTCCATTGGATTATTAATTTGACGTGGACTTTTTATGTTAAAAAAAAAAGCCTCTGTTTCAGACATAATTTAACCATCATGTCTTCAGAGTTGTCACCGGATGCAGCGCTAAAAAAAAAAAAAAACGAACCAAAGACCTCTGATCGTCACACGTCGCGATCTGAACTCAGATTCAGATGTAGCCGTTGCTTACTGCACTCAACTAATGACTACCTTCAGAAGAAAAAAATAATTTTTCCGACAGAGCTTGCTTTGGTGATGGAATCATTTTTGCCATTTCAGTTTCCACGCTTGTCAGAATGTGAGTGTGCAGAGATGTCTGAGCTGTAAACATTTAAACAGGGACAGAAACGCACAGACAACTTGAGCTGCAGCCATCGCAGGAGTCC
This sequence comes from Selene dorsalis, assembly GCA_900303245.1. Lineage (NCBI taxonomy): Eukaryota > Metazoa > Chordata > Actinopteri > Carangiformes > Carangidae > Selene > Selene dorsalis. Next base: position 11,777 of record OMNW01024392.1, read on the forward strand.
CGTGTTTAACTGTCTCTGGTGCTATTAAGAGGAACTGATGGAGGAAGTAACTCCACCAGCAGTTTGATCAGTTAGTCTCATAGTATAATACACCTACACTTGTCTCTTCATCGTTTATTTAACCCATACAGTCCTGCTGAGAACTTCTCCAAGAACGCACCAACAAATTCTGATCACGGTTGACTGATCCAGGCAGATACGTGTATATTTTTTTTGCATTATTTATTATTTTTCATGTTTTTCTTAAAGGTGTCGATAAACTAAATTTGTGCGAATATTCAGTTTATTTAAATGGGATGACGTTTGGCTTCACTACAATTAAAGGGATACTCCGGGAATTTACTACTGATTCCAAATCGACGCAGCAGGGGTCAGTATATCCCAGCGAAGACAACATCCCATAAACCATGAATCTTACTTTACACACCATGAAATGTTGATACTTTTACATTTGGCCTTTTCTCTTCTTGTAAAATGCTTTGTAGTTCCACAGATGAAAATATACTGAGGTAACCCTAAAGACATCATTTGAGTTATTCTTCAGCCTCTCCAAGTGGATGGACCTTATTCAGACAGTCTGCATCACATCATGTCAGGCAGACAGACCCGGTATGATTTGCCATCATAAAAAAAAAATGTGTTTAACCTAGATGATAATTAACATAAAACTAAAGTAGCAGCACAGATGCATGATGGGAGAGATTTTGCTGACTGCTACTGCTGCAGATTCCCGGTTGCGTCTGATCACTGGATCACACTGACATAAACCGCTGCATAGGGAGCGCCTCATCTCACGGCCAAACAGCTCATGTGGTTCATGAACAGAGTGTATGTGTGTGTGTGTTTTGACAGGAGTGACATTTTCATTTTGTAGATACTCGGTGGTTTCTGTTGTGAGGTGAGGTCTCACCTCGTTCAGTGTCAAATTCATGTTCTGTGTGGTAATAAGAGAAACCATCATGTCTTTTATTTTCCTCGGACGTACGTGCTCACATGACGTAATACTGCTTGGGATCCTTACAGTTCTAGTTATGTGTGTATACTAGATGACTTGAAATCCACGACTGTGCCACTTTATCAAAAAGGAGCGAAATTATTGCAATGTCATTTTTTTTTTCCACAAGGTTGAGAAGAGTTCAGGATCTACATCAACACTGAATTTAGCCAGACAATTCATTTCTCAAGGACCAAAACCAGCTTTTATACTCCCCTGTGTGTTGTAGCTGTGTTAGTAGAAGTATATCATCATCTGAATGTTTAGAGACATGTTCCCCCCCAATTCAAAGAGGCAGTAAAATGCTTGAAGGAAAAGCTGGTGACGTAAAATAAATCCTCAGAAGTGGATTAAAGGCTCATTCACATGAAGCTAGTTTTAGATGTAAATAGTCGACATCTGCCTCAGAAGCCTCAAAGCCTCGTGACTCAGCTAATAATATGTAATTTCCTCCCTCCTAAAGCTTCAACTCGGTCTTCCCTTGAACTTGTTAGAGGATTTAAAACCCCTCCACTGGCCAGGACTATGTTGTGAGGTCTTTAGTCTAAGTTGTGTACATATTGTTGTAGACACTTGAAAGAAACCGTGGAATGACAGAGCAACTGCTCATTAATATATTCATTCATTCACTGATGAGTTTTTATGTTGATAAAATGCTTCAAAATAATAAAATTAAACACTTCAAGTTTTAAGGTTTCTTTCTTTTTTTATTGCTGTGGGAGAAGGGCAGAGTGGTTCTCTAAATTAAGACTACATTTCCCATAAACCCTCAAGTCCTGAAGAGGAACGTTTTTCAAGGTCCCGTACTGTATAAAGGTAGACGTTTGTGTTAAAGCTCCTTCAGTATAAAGGTAGATGTTTGTGTTAAAGCTCCATACGGTATAAAGGTAGATGTTTGCGTTAAAGCTCCATCAGTATAAAGGTAGACGTTTGTGTTAAAGCTCCATCAGTATAAAGGTAGACGTTTGTGTTAAAGCTCCTTCAGTATAAAGGTAGATGTTTGTGTTAAAGCTCCTTCAGTATAAAGGTAGATGTTTGTGTTAAAGCTCCATACAGTATAAAGGTAGATGTTTGTGTTAAAGCTCCTTCAGTATAAAGGTAGACGTTTGCGTTAAAGCTCCATACGGTATAAATGTAGACGTTTGCGTTAAAGCTCCATACGGTATAAAGATAGACGTTTGTGTTAAAGCTCCATACGGTATGAAGGTAGACGTTTGCGTTAAAGCTCCATACGGTATAAAGGTAGACGTTTGCGTTAAAGCTCCATACGGTATAAAGTCCATGTGCACTGTAGTGTGATTATAAAGCAGCTCTAGGTTCTACATTAATA
>OMNW01024397.1:0-40631 GCA_900303245.1 Selene dorsalis
ACATAAGTCATTTTTGTCACAATTACATAAGTGAATGAATAAAAATATAATAAAATGTGTCTTTGTGCTGTAAAATGACAAAAGTGATTGATTTCCAACATCAGGAAAATGAATTTTGTCTCTGGGCTTTCTGCAAAACTTGACTAAGAGCTTGTTCAGCAGCACCTTGTGAATGTCTGCTGTTGACCTTTAGGAAAGGACCATTGGACTGCATTGAAGCTCGCCTGGGGAATCTAAGGAGAGCTGAAATAGTCTTTTCATCAGTGTCAGAGTATGCTGCTGTCAAATTTTCCTCTGTCATGTTTTCTTGTGTTACTTCCTTTATAAAAGAAATTTTTTCTCTCTCATTAACATTCCCACAAAATTTCTTAAGAAGTCTTTGGTTCAGACAAGAAATAAACTTACATTTTCCTGGACTGGTTTCTGGACTTGAGAGTCATATGAAACACTCCCTAATGTAAACTGTCATTTTCATCCTTCAGAATGTATTTCTTGTATCTGTTTTGACACAGGAAGAGTGGAGAGAGTTAACCTGTGTTGAATACAACTAATCTATTGTAACTTTAAATGAATGCACAGAAGCATCAGACACACTGGGAATACAGCTTCCACTGCATGCGTCACGTCCAAATCTCCTGGTCGTCTGGCTTCACAACAAGCTATTGATTCACAATCAGTCCACTGATTCCTGCATGTTGCACTGATTGTTTGGTCTGTGCCAGCTGGCAATTGTTTTAGACAAACAGAGTCAGTTTAAGCTGATCCACCACCACCACCTACAGAGCTCCGTCTCCTCACAAAAGGCCACTCAACATTCACACATCCCAGCGTGTCATCTCCTTATCAGTCTGCCCCTCAGCCCCTTTTACAAATATTTGTGACTAGTGGAGGGTGACAGTTCAAACATTAGAGCCACTGTGGCCATGACCTCCGCTGCATTAATCCAGACAGCAGTGTGCATGCATAAAATAAACACCTGCCATTATGCCCATTCACTTATCACTGATCACTGATGCTGTAACTACAACACATAATAGAAACCTCATGGTTCTTCTGCATCTCAGCCTGAAAAACTAAGCTTTATCAGTGAGGACTGCTGTAGCCAGCACACATGGAGAGGAAAATGCAGTAAGAAAAAAGTAGAGCAAACTCAACTCTCTCTGCCCTTATGATGTTGTAACTCGTGCAGGAGCATAGGATCTGAATTTCAGTTGAGGGTGTGCAGGATATATTATCTTCACACAGGAGCGTCTTCACACATCACAGCTGTCCGTCAAGTTTAAAGGCACTTCTACATAATGTAGCTTTAGAAGATCGAGCCGGTCTCGTCAGCCCGGCTCCACCTGTTGATCGCCTGGCAACAAGCTTGCGATATCTCGTAACGACGACTGTCACATCAGTAATTACAATACAAATCAATACCGGTACTTGGAATCAGTGTAAGTTCAGCGTGTGGATGCGAGGCTTCAACGCTGCTCCTTTGTGTGAGAGAGGCTCGCATCTCTCCAGAGGCGCACAGAGGCTCGGATCGGATCCCTCCTGCATTGATATCCTGTAGCTGGAAACTGACGATCAACATATACGGTAGGTGTGTGATTTCATTTTTCTTCCATTCCTGATGCCAGATCGGCGTGTTAGATAAATAGTCCATAGTGAAGTCCAACTAAAAGTCAGCACAGCAACCATTTGAAGAGAAAAGACAAAAACATGCATCAATTCTGTGACACTGCAAACTATTTAAAATGATTTCTCCTTAGAGAAAGTCACTTTTCTTGGTGTAATTTTGAAGGATTTATTGATTTGACAATATATGTGACCTTGGTATGTTCAGAATGTTGTGTTATGTTAGTTTCCTTAGCAGGTTGATATTTTTAATGCCTTATAATGTAATGTCCCTTCAGATACTGTCTCAGTATATCTTCATTCTTCTGGGCAGAAGGGATGCAGCAGTGTAACAAATAAAAAATCAAAAACAGTCTCTACTTGTTACAACAGAGCAGATCATCCTCTACAGATGCTGTTATGTCTGAGTGATGCCATTGAGCACGTCTCAGGCTTTAATTATGGGGTTTGAATTATGGTTTTGCTTAAACATAGGTTGAGATCACAATATAATATTCTTTGTTTCATTTGGTCAACCCCAACCCCTGAGATGAATAGGTTTGTTTTGGTTTGGGTTTTTTTTCACTTTCCATTAAATCCACATCTATGTCTGCTTTTTAATTTAACCAACACTGTTGACAAAATCCAGTCAATTCAACATTAGTTTTTGCCGAATATGTTACTGCCGAGTGACTTCATGATACCCACAGAGGTCATAGTTTATATTATCATTTATATATTCATATTTTGTTCTGTTGTTATGCAGTTATATTGCCATTAAGTCTCTCAGTTGGGTTTAATACATTGGAAATGAACTTATGCGGTTTGGAAACAAAGCCTCCTTTGCGGCAGTCTGTGTGTACAGTCTCTACACACATATTCCAAAGCAGGTCTGAGTCACACACTTAGCATTGGCTTTAATATTCACTGTTTGTGTTGAAATAACTCAAGGCACCAGGCTCATGGTGAGAGACGTACTTCTTTAAATGCAGCAATAAACCTCCCTCACTATAGACTTCAAAGAGAATGATAGAAACGCACTTCTGTAGCATTTCCAATTATAATTAGTCAAGGAAACTTTACTGTGTTGTAATAAAAGGAAGGCTCTGTCAGTACAGTGATTTCTCTATATGAGCCACATGGGAAAATGAGTTATCACAGAGGATTATTAAGAAAAATATATAATTCGACTGAGGAACTGACTGAAATGCAGTTTATCTGCGGTTACACAAAATTATATAAAAAAATTCAACTGAACCATGACACAGGATAAACGGTGTCTATAGCAGGGATTGAGGTTCACATGTTTCAGCATATGCTGGGCTTGTCAGTACCTTCATTGTGCATGCTGCTGAATGCATGCACTGTAGTTTATTGTAATCAAAATGTCATCCCTCCAGATTCACACAGTCACAGTCATCTGGGATGGAGGGCACAGGCAGTGGCTGGGCAGCCGAGCTCACCCCCCCATGTGTGATGCATGACGTGAATGGAAATGACACTGGTCAGGTCTTTGAGGTGGCGCTGCAGAACAGTTCCTCCAAGCGCAGCCCTCAGTTTGTGGGTGTGGAGCTGCTGCAGTCCTTCAAGCTGCTCATCATTCCCTGCTACACGCTGGTGGCTCTGGTGGGCGTGTTCGGCAACTACCTTCTCCTCTACGTCATCTGCCGCACTCGCAAGATGCACAACGTCACCAACTTTTTCATTGGAAACCTGGCCTTCTCTGACATGCTGATGTGTGCTACGTGTGTGCCCTTCACACTGGCCTATGCTTTCAACCCACACGGCTGGGTCTTTGGGCGTTTCATGTGCTACCTGGTGTACCTCATCCAGCCTGTGACAGTGTACGTGTCAGTTTTCACTCTCACTGCCATTGGTGTGGACAGGTGAGTCATAAAAGGAAAGAAAAGGACGCATAAGCATAGTGCTTCACCTGAATGTATCACTAATGTGGTGCATTGTGCCTCACAGTGAAAGTCACCATCTCCATGAAAATTGCACCAAATTGCAGTGGCTGACGTGAATGCATTGACTCACAATCTGAATTTCCAGGAATGTAGTGACCCTACATATGCAACAGGCAAATAACATTCTTCTGGGACACTTTCCCTTAAATTGTCATTAATATTACAAATCCAGACTGTATTGTGGAGTATTTCCTTTAGAGGCTAAAGAAAAGAAGTTTCAAAGTTAACAGCTTTCTCCACTCCACAATTTAATGAAATTAAGTGGAGACCTGAGATGCCACTGGAATTCATTATTCATCTCTTTAAAAGGGTTATAGAATTTCACAGCAGCCCATAATAGATCCCCTAAAGCTCCTACCAGATACTGCGCACTAATCTCTTCCTTCTAGTTTGTTCAAATGTAAATCAACTGCATGAAGGATGACAGGATTTATCAGACTGTATAATTGATACATTTTCCCTTGATCCTCAAGGTTTTGTGCTCGTAATAGCAAACTGTGCAATGCAAGGACCAAATGCTGCTTTATTTGTTGACCCTGCATATATATTTGAATATGATGATTATATAACAAAGCACTGACTGAGTTCTGTACCTCATAAAACTGTATTAGCTGAGCATGCAACCTCCTATAATCCATCCTGTCCTCTCCTCTCCCTCCTCACAGGTACTATGCCACAGTTCATCCTCTGAAAAAGCGCATCTCAGTCTTGGCCTGCACCTACCTTCTGTCTGGGATCTGGCTGCTGTCCTGTGGCCTGGTGGCTCCAGCTGTGGCTCACACCTACCACGTGGAGTTTAAGAATGAGGGCTTCACCATCTGCGAGGAGTTCTGGATGGGCCAGGAGAGGGAGCGCCTGGCTTACGCCTACAGCACCCTCTTCATCACCTACGTCCTTCCCCTGTCTGCTCTCTGCATCTCTTACCTGTGCATCTCTGTCAAACTGCGTAACTGTGTCGTGCCTGGCCACCACACCCAGAGCCAGGCAGAGGCTCAGCGCATGCGCAAACGGAAGACCTTCCGCTTGGTGAGCCTGGTGGTGGCGGCGTTTGGTGTCTGCTGGTTGCCCATCAGTGTCTTTAATGTTCTGCGTGATATCGACATTGACATGATTGATAAGCGGTACTTCCTGCTCATCCAGCTGCTCTGTCACCTGTGTGCCATGAGCTCATCCTGCTGTAACCCCTTCCTGTACGCCTGGCTGCACGACCGTTTCCGTGCAGAGCTTCGCAAAATGTTCACGTGCCGCCGTCGTATCGGCATCTCGGCCAATAACTGCGCTACAGCCAGCGTGGTCCTGTGAAGCACCTGTATTTTACTTCTATGTTGTTCAGTTGTTGATTCTTTGGACAGTAGAGTAGGTGACACAGATTTAGTTAGGTTTAGATAAGTAGGATTCTCTAGTCTGTACAAATGTCCATGCTTTCACTCCAGATAGCCACGTTGAAGTTTGCTTTGGTGTTTTCTAAAATGCAAATAAAAAAGGATTGTACTGGTTAAGGATGCTGGGTTTCACAGTGGACAGTTGGGAGATACCATCTTTTTTGTTTTATATATTCTTGTTTCTGGTCATAACGTGGAGCCTACATTACCCACAGTGCCATTTCAATTGGGCTTCTGAATGTAGCCTGAAGCTGCTAGCTAGATGACTAAAGATTTTTTGGCTTTGTCTTGTTTCACCTGTCGTCTTATAATCAAAGTCCTTCTAGGCTTCTCCTATTTATAGGCCTCCTATTTAAGTGTCTCTGTTATAACACAGCCAAGCCAATGCTGACTCCAGTGACGTCACCAGAGGCACATTGTTAGCAGCTTCCCCTTCAATCCCAAACATAGTAGACTGAGCATGTGTCTTTCACATGTGGCCAGTTTATTTCAAAAGTGTGATCTATTCGTTGGCACAGAAAAAACTTTTTTAAAATGTTCATAATGTGTCATTATGTCACCATCACTGATGCGTTTCACTAGTTTTTGGACAAGAATTGAGGTCTATGGGAGGGAAGCTTACAGGCTTTAGACCGTACCTGTAGGTGTGTATACTAGTGTTTTATTATTACCATACACAGCATAACAATTGAAGTTGTGCATTATATAGTTTGATTGAAGGTGATGCCAATGATGTTGACTAATATTTTACTTGCACATGTAGATTTTATTTCTTTCAAAATGTACAACTGTAAATAATCACAGACACAAAGAATCTGGTTAAATAATTAGTGTCTTTATTTCAAATAAAACCACATTTTGCTCAGCATCACTTCTTTCAGGAGTTTTACATGGATTGTAGTTTTATTTTAATGTCAGACAGACACTACACATCAGGCTGAACATTCTGCAGACAAAGAAGAGAGGTAGCCAACAGCTCTCCATCCAGCAAACACAGAAGTCATGAAAAAGGTTTTGAAGGCACACGTCTGTACATTCTGACGATTAATATTGCCATAATTTCTGCTGAGACATCAAACAGTAGTATCATGTAAAGGCATAGATGTAGCTTTCATTCATTAGTGTAGTTTAAATACAAAGACAAGGCTGGTTATTACTGATACTGAATCATTTACTCTTCCTCTGATGATTCGTTTTTGATCATCCCCTGGTTTTTATTTTATAAATACGACGCAAACATCACAGTGATTGAAATCTTACATTATTATTAGAATAGTTTGATTCTATCCGTACTATTGCTTGCATAATATTTGATTTTCACCTATGTGCACAGGCTATATTGTAACCATGTAAAGGAAAAATGTATTTATCTGATGTGTAATTCAAAGAATGTACAGTACATACTTGCTATTATTAATTGCTGGTTTTCTAAATAACACCTCTTTGAAGCAAAAGTAGGCACAACATCTGTTTTAAGGACTGGATGACCAGCTGACATTCAACTGTGGTGAGTAAAACAGGTGAGGAATGTTAACTTTGTGGAAAAAAAAGATGCTAGTCTAAAGGATGAGTGTGAAATAATAATAATGATAAAAATAAGACTTAAGTGGTGGAGGAAAAAGTCAATGTGCACTTGTTATATATAAACATTCTTAACTTGACTTGGTAAGGTCAGAGTTCATAGTTGCTATCCACAGTAATGCACTGCAAGGTTATGTATGTAGTTATGCATCACAAAGTCGGAAGTTACAGAAAAAAGCCCAGTGTAAAGAGTAAAAAAAATGGCAGAAAATAGTTTGTTTAAGAAAACTATACTTTTCTATGCATTTTATGTATGTTAAATAAAGTTCAACACAAAGTGTCATCAGGTGTGGTATACAAATCAAGATGTTGAATATATTTTCATGTATTATACTTACCGTATATTGTACTCAAAGTTTTTTCTAAAGCAAATTCCAGTACCTTAGTGTCAAAAGAAATACATTAATCTGCTCATATAAAGATTCTTACTTGCTTGTTATTAAGTCATCACTGCGTGTTATTAGTTCAGAGGCAATTTTCCAGCATTCTCAAATAAATTTGGCTCAAAAAGTGCATATGCTTTAAGACCTTCATTGAGATTGTGTCTCTCAGTGTACAGTGACAATAGTACAAACTCACACAAGAAACAAAACTGAATTCTTAAGTGTGACTCTCCTTTCTGCAGCGGTAACCCTACACTGGCTTGGCAGAGTGAATGGCTTGCAGGATACTGGGTTTTTCCTCAATGACGCGGAGCACCAGGTTGTCAATGTACTCTTCCAGCTCAACGATCTTGGCGTCCTTCTTGGACAGGTCTGTCTGTTGCTTCACCACCAGCGTGATCAACTCTTCCTGCGTCAGCTGAGTGTATGGTCCACTTTGACCTGAGTCTGCCACCTGAGGGACATGACCAAAGTCAATAGAGTGCATGTCTTCCGAACTTTACTGGTTTATGCTATATATATATTTATATATATATAACTGTTAGGAGCCGTCTAGTTAATCCCCAGAAAGCAGATGGAGTTATTCTCACTTAATGACCTGTGAGAAAAACTCCATCTGCTGAGTTGAAAGAAATTGAGAATAGTTTTTGCAAACCTGCCATGTCTGTGGACAAAAATAAAACCTTTGACTACGTTTTCGAGTAGACTGCCTAAAGCTTTCAAATGAGGAAAACCAATCACATTATAATTGATGCTAACTGTAACTTATATTTCTACTTAGTCATTTTAATATCTTAATTGAGGATTAACTTTAAAAAAACACTACTTGCAAACATTTTCATTCATCTTACATAACGCCTCCAACAGAAAAAGCTAATTAACTTGCTATGAGGCTACATGTCAAATCTGTGTCACCCTGTGTGTCATTCATGTCATGAAAGTACCTTAATCTTCCCCGGTGTGGTGTCCCAGACCTTAATCTCTTTCACAGTTTGGCCACTGGTGGCATGCTGGCTCTCAACTGAGGTCAGAGGCTTCACAGGATGAGGCCTGTAAGGAAAGTGCACGTGTTATTATGAAGCCCTCAAAAGATCACTGCATGTAACAATACGTACAGAAACTTCACAGAAAATAATGCAAAAACATAACAGCAGGACCTAAACATTAAACAATTTCATCTGGCGCGTGACAAATCTTCCAAACTATTCCACCGTGATTCATGTGTAGTACATAGTGTTAAAATCATTGTGCGGAATTAAAGTCAAGAAATCACAAGCTGTGAGTCACACCCAAGATAAATCCCAACACCTTACATGTCTCCCAGCAGAAGAGCAGCAGCTTTATACAAATCCAGATAAACACTTTTTGTGAGTGGCCTCTTCAATCTCACCTGCGTAGAGCAAAGGCTAGCCCACCTCCATTGCTATTCTGAGCACTGACAGTCTGAGTCTCAGACGGTGAGACCCATGCTTGCAAAGGTGTCTTTCCTCCTGCCATACTTCCTGCTGGTTCCTCCATAACTATCTGCAGGGGCTCTGAAGAAGTCAAAGCAGTGGGCATGGAGAATGGATCAGCTCCAAATGGATCCTCTCCTCTGAAAAAATTGCTTTGTGTTTTCACATCAGCTTGAGCCTGATGTGTAACCGACTCATTCATGACATTTCTTGCGGGGAGGCTTTGATTAGCTGCGGCTGTGGTTGTTTCGTCTTTAGATGCTGGTTCTTGTTGAGACTTGAAACTTTTATTATCTGGCTGAGTTCTTGACTGTTTTTGTCTCTGTGAATTCCTTCTCTGAAAAGCATGAAAATCTGCTTCCTTTGAATCATCGCTCTTTTTCTTGTTCTCACTGCGTTTGTTTGAATCGCTGCCATTAAAACTGGCAAACGGATCAGTTGGCTTGTCTTGATTGAATATTTTATCAAGATCATCCGTTGTCATTCCTGGGTCTTGAGGTTTCTGCTGTTTCTTTATGTTGCTGACTTCTTGCATTGGCTTCTGATATGCCCATCGGCCTGTGGAAAGAGGCCCAGTACCTGACACGCTATTCACACTTTCACTAACTAATGCAGACTCCTCCTGCTGTGTTGACTCTTTCAAAGTGACCCTCTGTCTAGGTTTGGCTGTGGGTTGTGGAGTTGTATCCATTTGACTAGTAGGTCGGGATGCATGTGTTACTGAAGGTGGCAGCAGTGCTGTCTTCCCTCCATCCCTGGACATCTCGGAGAGATTTTCTCTGCTTGAGACGTCGGTATTTACAGGTCCTGAGGATCCAGACGGATTAGGTCTCAAATGGAGAGTAATGTCCTGGCTTGTATCAGCTGCTGGCTGAGTTTGTAAAGATGTGACTGGTTTAGGGGGAGCTGGGGCAGCTACTTTTTTTGTTGATACAGGTTTGGTCTCCAGACGATGTGTTTGATAATGCCCCACAGTAGGACTTTCTAGTGATATGGACCTTGGATTTGGACGATATTCCTCTGGTCCATCTACACTCATTTCTGGACCCAGAAGTTCAGGTGAAGCATCCCGGTGTTTCTGATTGACTTCAGCAATTATATGATCCCATCGAGTGTGCCCTTGCACTCCGTGTCTTTTCTGAGGAAAGAGGGTTTCATAATCAGGAAGTGGTATTGACATTTTTGTGCCTTGTTGTGATCCATCTGCTTCTACGTATGCAGGGTTCTTGATCTCTCTGACAGAACTGTGACTTCCTCCAGCTTCAGTAACAGACGCGGGATACGAGGGTGGCAAGGGGGCTCTCCTTCTCTTCTCTTCCATGGTGGGCAAAGATCCCTCAGATTCCACAGATGACAAATTCTCTGTGCCGCCACGAAGGGAACCAGACAGGCTTCGACTCAGATTTGGTGGAGCCAAAGATGAGTGGAGGCTGGAGAAATGATCAGGGGATTCAGATGCGACACTAGAGAGGGTGGAGTCAGAGGTGGCTGGGGAAGCACACAGCTGACTGGGGGATTGGCAGTCAGCAGGTTCAGACAATCTGCCAAGGAGTGAGAACAGAGGCCTACAGGTCAGTGTGACCATCACATTACTGTAGTCACTTACACCAATGAACAACCCATCACCAATTTAACTAGCATCTCACAGGTCAAGTCTCTCAACACAGATTTCAATTCCCATTTACAACCTCATGCAAACTATATTATTCAATACTTTCTTAACCATATAATCGGCTTAATTATTAATTATAAATAAATCTTATAAAACTGACAATAAATCTGTGATAACATACTTCAAAGGCTGACACTGCATACATGACAGATTTACTTGTTCATAAAATGGTCTACCGTTGTTGATCAGCAACCTACAAGCAAAACCTCTGACGTTCAAATGTCCTGCAGTGAGTGCTTCCATTTTAGCTGTGACTTCCTCACATTAAGAAATTCTAGTAAATAGAGACAACAATAGAAACATTTCTGCTGTAAGGTTTTTCCACATGGTATCAAAGTGTATACATCGCATTATAAAAAACACCTATGAATACTTTGGCCACCATCTGCCACATGGAATACTTCCTTGTAAACTAGGCCACTGTAATACTGACAGTGGCAAACACACAGCCCTTACCATTATGATTCAGAAAAAAAAAATCCAGTCCAATCCAGTCCACAAGTAACTTTTTACAACAAGACACACGGTCCAAACACTCGAAACCTGCACAAAGTCACTCTACAGCTCTGAGACTTTGTATCAACTAAGTCGCACACAACCTGCTCCACAACATCTTCCCCAACACAAGCCACACCCAGACTCTCATCTGTGTAGACGCCAAACTGGTCAATCAGGTTCCATCAAATACTTTACAAAGGTCAAGGTTTTTGTAATTCAAGACAGTCAAGACAGGGGGGTTCCCAAGGATTGACAGGAACAGAAACAGGAAAGAAAGCTATGAAATTCACTGGTGGCAACAGACATGTTGTTGGATGAAACTGAACAATCAGTGAAAAATGTTTAGGTTTAGGTAGATAGCATTTCTAACTGACATGTGCCTCTTACTTGTGTCTACATAAAAAGCATAGATGCAGGATTGGTTGCACAGGAGCAGTGCTATTTATTTGTTTTTTTTTTACTTTATTTATTCATTAAGCATAGTGCACATACCATCAACAAGTGAAAGTATGTGTGGGTAATCTTGGGAGTTTATTGATTAAATTCCAGTCATACAAGTCCAAAATAGAGTAACCACATGCAAACAACAACATCTGCATCATTCCAGCAGTGACATAACAAAAGCATCATTACATAACAATCTTAGTAACAATATGTAATTGATGTAAAGGCAGCCTACCTGGGTTTGACTGCAGACACCTTAGCAGTGCGGTTGGGGAGGACCACGCCAGAGGGGGGTTGTGGGTTGTGGCTGGTTTTATGATCAGTCGGATTTTCATTATTGCCAACTTTAAAATCTGAACCGAGGGAAATGTCCTCAAATGGGTTGGTGGAGCGGTGAGAGATCGGTTGGTCAAAGTCACTGCGAGGGGCAGATGCAGGAGACTCCTCTTTAGAAAGCTGCTGTACCTCCTCTTTCTTCTCCTCCTTCTTTCTGATCATTCCAAACAGGGACGACAGCCTGTCACTCATGGAGGCCTCTTCCTGTCGTTTCTGCTCCTCTGCTTTGCCACGCTCCTCCTCAAGCCTCTGATTCTCTATCCTGCGATCTTCCTCTTGCTTTCTTCTCTCTTCTTCCTCCTCTTTCTGTTTCTTCCTCCTTGCCTCATCCTCGATCAAGCGTCTCTTCCTTTCCTGTTCCTCTTGGTATCTGCGCTCTTGTTCTTCCTGCACTCTTTTGGCCTCTGCCCGGTTTTTCTCCTCTTCCTCCAGTCTCTTTGTTTCTGCTATGCGTCTCTCTTCTGCCTGCCTTCTCTCCTCCTCCTCTTGATGGCGCTGTTGCTCCAGTATAACTCTCTCTGTTGACTCACGCCTGACAGGAACAGGTGCACTTCTAAAGGAATCTGCAGAGGCATCAGAGGTGTGTTTGCGGACGTCCTCCAAAGACCCTTGGCCTGAGCTGTTTAGACTGAGTGTAGATCCACTCTTGGTCTCTGACTCCTCTGTATACACATGGCTGCCGTTGATGCACAGGTTGTTGAGGTCACTGTTGCTCTGCTTGGAGCGACCCAGTAGGGAGAAAGGACCCTGAGACACCTTGCTGTCAGAGCTGCCAGTTCGCTTGTGGCCCAGAAATTTGAATTTCTTCTTTACTGTGGGAGGAGAGACAGTGAAGAGTGATGTCACTGTTGACATGCAAAACCCCATTATTCAACAAGTGCTGAGCAGTAGAGGCAAAACAAAGCTGTCCACATACAGTTCAAAGAGAGCATAGAAAGGTTAAGTTACCTTCAGGAGAGTCTATATTGAGTCCAGATGCACGGCTGCCACTGAGAGATGAGTTCTTCTCAGGAAGTGTTCCCAGTGTAGACATGGACTGAGAGATGTTGCGCTGCAAGTTTGACTTGGGAGCAAAAAGGGTTTTGAGCTTTGATTTCTTTTTCACCCCTGGAGATTGATCGAGTGATTGTGCATCAGCCTCTCCCTCGCTGTCGGTGAGGACATGGCTGACAGGGGGAACGATAGCTGAAGCAGACTCAGAGAAGCCATCCTTTTTCTTCCCACGGACTTTGTCTTTCAGCTTGGAGATGCGGGAGCGCGGCTTGTCCTGCATGGATAGGTCAAACATGCTAGCTGACATGTTGTTCCTCATAAACTGTAGGTCTAGCAGCACCTCCCCTCGCACCTTGTCTTCTTTTCCCGTCTTGTCCACCAGCTTGAACCAACTGCAAATGACAAAAAAAAGTAATCAGATGTTTTAAGAGCCATTTCTGATCATAGACATTTTCTTCCAAATGAATGACAGGCTTTTTAAAATGAAGACTTTGACTAGAGGCTGTTAAATGGACTGCAACAAACCTCCCTCCTATCAAGTCAATTAGTCTCAAAGTAACACTTAACAACCCATTAGACAGAAAATGCAGTGAGATGAGACTGAGATTTCTAAACATCATATGTGACAAAGTTAATTTGTGTGTTTAAACAAATGACATAATTGATCCCAGTGGAAAATGAAACAGTGGTATTTGACAGAAAATGAGAGCACTTAATATCCTTTATTTTGAGTTCATGTACATGATTAGGTTAATTAATTAGGTTACTTAACTTATTAAATAACAGACAGATTTATAAATAGCGAAAATAATCTTAAATTACAGGCATATTAAGGTCATTTTGCTAAAGTTCAGCATGAGAGCAGAATATTCTTAATGGATCAGTTGGTCAAGCATCATCAGTTTTGATAGTTCCTCTATCACTGAAGCAAACTTCTAAACACTCATTTAGGTTTGCCTTATGAGTGTGAGGATTTTGTTTGCATTTGACTGTTCTATATTATAGTAATCTCTTTAATAGTAATCTCTGAGAGTAATCTCTGGGTTTTGCACTGTTGGTCAAACAAAGTAAGCAATCATTAGACGTTGTGGGCTTTGTTAATTTCATGTTCCGCTATTTTCTGGCTAAATATAACACGCAACATACTGTAAATAAATCCCCAGGTTTCTAATGGCTCTGACTGCAAACACTTGAGATCTGTTGCCATCATTCTGCTGTGTCTTATTAGATAGAGACTGATAGGTATCATTAACCAGTGAACGGCTTGTTCCAGTTCCTGTTGGGAGTACCATGCCAACCACAGATAAAGCCTGACAATTACAGCTTTGTTCAGATACCCCCCACCCCCTCCCAATGTTCACTCTGTTGTACAGGATCAGCACTTATTGTCTGCAAGGGAAGGGTAGGAGTGTTCTGGAGAGCCCTGTCCAAAACCCTGCCAAAACAAGCTATTAGTGCAATTACATACCAATGCTCTCTGCTCAAATAATTGAAGCTTTGCTATTATTAGATGTACTAACACTGTAGCAGAAGTGCCCATCATAGTGAGCCTTTCCCCTTTTGAACTCTTTTGTTCTACAGCAGAGCCCTGTTTCACTTACACTAAAGGTCACTATGTGAATTCTTTTGGATCTTTTTGTAGAATGACACTGTACGCTGGTCCTAATAAGGTTCAGGCTAACATTGTATGAGATATTCATCACTGAATTTCAAAACAGGAGATGCTGTGAGTGACATTAACTAGGCAGTTAACTGCAGTCTCTATGGAGTTTATTTCTGCAGCATTCATTTTCATGTCATGTAGCAGACCTCCAGGCAGACTCGGGATAGGAAACAAGCAGGGGAGTAAACAGACATTTTTCAAACACTCTTAAACATGCAGGGAGGTGCTGTACAGTACGTAATGAAAGTTACAGTACAAACATTCTCCTTGTCCCACCCTAAACTGAGCATGCCAAGTCAAACAACCGCTAACAAAATGAACAAAGAGATTACACATTACTCGAGCCAGTCAAGATAGTTGTTCTCTTCTTGCCTAAATCAATTATAGAAGAGTACTCCCTTTAAAATACAATGCAGTGTTATGGTGATTAAAAGCTTGACAAGGACAGTATGCACGGTGCTGTCTGTGCTGATATACAGAGCCGTGCCCCTGATGCACGCTTTCACTGGTCCTGCTGGACAGGTTCTCTCTGTTAACTGTCAAGGGCACTTCTCTAACAGGTATAATGATTAACAGGAGAGACTGTGTTTGTCTTGGTGTAGGCACCAAAATGGACTCAGTCAATATGTGACAAGGTGTAAATAGAGGTAACGTATTAATATTTCCCTCCAAAACATGTTTTTGAAGAATTATCAGGAAAGTAAATCAAATTTAGAAATGTTCTTAGAGAGAAGTTGACATAAAGTCTGAATTCACAGGAGGTGACTCTCACGCTGCGTGGATATCAGCCATGTGTCAGGAGGGGAGATATTTTTAGTGCCACTGTTCTGCTCTTTGTTTACGCAATAAATATGGTGGCTCGAGTTTCTGAAAAATTATATACTGGCTCTGACCCAACTGGAACCAGTCCAGTGTTGTTACTCTAAAATATGTGGTGCTAAAAGGATTTAGCTCTCAGAGAATTTATCTTTAATGACACTAATGATGAACTGTGAACTGAGTTATTTTCAAAGCAAAAATTCCAAACGTTCACTGTGACCTGTGTACATACCAAATACATACCAAACAAATGACCTATTAATCAAGAGAATCACTGGAAGCTTACTCAGTCATAAACAGAAAAGTTGTTTGTGGATCTAACCACATCAAAAAACAAACAAACAAACATCTGATTGAGATTACAAATATTTTCCTCATAAGCATTCAAATTGAGCTGCAGTCACTAGGTAAATAATAAATGATGATTCATTCATTTTAAAGCATTTTTTAAGAAGAAAACCAAGTGCTGTTGGACAGTTGAATGGATAAAATAAGCCATGTGAGGAAGCCGCTTAATCATTCTAAACTGAATATCTCCCTTCATACGATACAAAATAAATCCTCTGAATGACAATCAAGTATTTATTTATGATTTTGGGTTGTTTATGATTTTCACTCTAACACTTTGGCAGTATAACCTGACTTTCAATCTCCAACACACTCTTTTGTATAAGAAGCAACTGTAGAGTTCCTGGCCTGCAGAACAACAAAGTGCTCAGTGTCACACCCTGTATCAGCACAACAGGGAAGCAGGGTAGAAATCTAACACCATGCTTCCAGGCAACGACATGTGACATCCAATACCCAGTCTACATATTGGATGATAAGTGACACAGAAGGACCAGGCCAAGCAAGAGTGAGATTTTGAAAGGAAAGCACAAGGAATGAACTTTAACCATTTAAGTGTAAAAACTGACTGAGCAGATACAAGATAACAGTTCAGATACAACAGTACAGTACAATATGGCACAATAACCAAGTGAGTGAGGTCATTCCAGCGTCATATCAAGGCTGCCCTTGCATGAGTGATTGCTGAGACTCATAATCACCAGCTCAATCAGTCTTTACCAAAGGTCATCTCAGAATTTGGCATAGATGTGGCCATTTAGGAAAAAGTCTGGAGTCTATATTAAGCCTTCAGTTTATTTAGAAAATTCTCCTGCATAAGAGGGTGTGTATCCTAATTCAACACAATGCAATGTTTTATTTTTGAGTCCTGTACATCCACGTTACACCCATGTCACGTCAAACCACAGATGTCATCCTGACTCATATAACCCGTCTGGGTGTGAACAAACATATAATAAAATGGGAAAAAAAAACCCTGATGAACAACAGTAATGTGAGAAAAGAATTCCATATAGGCACAGCTGCCAGTGAGTTGGCTTCACACCAGTTTATGAAGTAATAGCCTTAACTGAAGGTTTAGGAGTGGCCAAATCGAAAGAGGAAAGACAGAAGGAGCTATTGAGATTAGAATAATCTTCGCCTGTTTTCCCACCAACTCCATGGTTTCTGTTTTTACTCTGAAACACTGATAAGAAGAGGGAGGGGAGGAAGGCTCCATCATCCATGTATGTGTTTTAATGTTGTTGTGTTATTTTAAGTGCAGGGTGTCTGATGTTTTTACACAAATGCCAATTGCCAGGACAAGACTGATCAATTTTTTATTCATTACTTTAATTATTCATGTACTGAGTTGGGTAATCACTGAACAAAATTCACCACGGCTGGTGTTTGAATACAGCGGGTAAAATGTTTCATATTTTGGGCAAAATCTAAAATCTAAATCAACATTGTCTTACCTTGTCAGTTACAGTCATGATAGACTAGGTAGGTGTTCAAAGGCCACAACTGTTTTGTTAGTGGTTTCTTAGTGTTAAATTGAGCCCACTGATGCAGTAAAAGGACAGGTAAGAAAAATTCAAGTCACTTAACACTTCAAAGAGATACCACAGTCATCAAGCATAGTGAAATTAGGGCAAGTTTGACACTAATTGTTTTAAATGGCATCCTCCTTTATAGCCTGTTTGGACTCAATCACTCAATCACATGTGAACAGGTTTTAGGCACTTCTGTCTGTCTTTACTCAAATACAATTCATGAATAGATACCAACCATGGCCAGACTTACAGGATACAGCAAGAGATTATTTGTTTGTTTACCTATTTACTCTAAATTTACTTGGACTGTTAAATCTTACTCTAACACTAAGGTTATGTGGATGGACTATAGTGTCACTGTGGAGGCGTGGTGTGCTGAGACTCCCTGTGGTAATGCTGTTCAGCTAGAGCTTGGAAACACTCCTGTGGAAACCTTTGTAACCCTTAACCCCAGCAAATAATCCCACACCAAAGTGCCAGAGAAACAAGCAGCCGTCAGGCCCACTTAACAGTAGTCACTTACTCTGTCTTTTTGCGGGACTTGCTGTCATGGAGATCCAGTAAGTTTATCACAGCTTGACCCAAAAACTTGTCCAGCCCCACTTGGGCACGGTGCATTACTATGATGTACAGTGTACATCGTTCAGCGTTTCCCGGGTGGAAGAGTGGCAGGTCAAACGAAGCCTCTTCTTTCCACACCGGAACGACACATTTCTCGGCCACAGAGGTGGAGAACTTGTCTTTGGCCACCTGGATGATGGCGTAGGCATCGTTGGTGCCGTTCTTGCCCTTGACACGGAGGTTCCGAGCCTGATGCACCGTTACCTGGACACTCGTGGGGAACCACTGCTGGCTCTGGTCGGCCAGAGACATGGCGGAACTCCGTGAAGATGTCCCAAAACTTAACACGGTTTGTCTTACAAGAACAGCCGACTATGTCTCAGTGTTGGTTATCCTCTTCCCGAGCTGTGTTTTTCACCTCCGGCGTCCTCTGCGGCAGGAGGTTTAGGTTACCTAGCTTGACTTCAGTTCAGGAAGCTCAGGTTGATGTCGTAATACTTCTCCCTCCTCTCCGTAACGCCGTATCTAAGCTTCTGATAACACCGGAGTTGAGTCAACAACAACTTAACGCTAGCACTGGCCTGTACAACCAGACCGGTACATTACTGTGGTACGACTAATTCCAGTAAGAAGCTTTTATAAAAACGGTTCTCTTTGCTTTGCTCTGCCTCCGCTAAGTTCACTTCCCTGATGTTACCAGTTTACACCCATACTCTACAAAGCACCACCCGATTGGCTAATTTTTCTGTCAGTTTTTAAAGTGCGTCAGTGATTGGACAGTACAGGAGGTGGGCGTTGAGAGATCGCGGACCGTTAACAAGCAATACACTGATCAGGAATCAGATTAGTCACACAAAAGTCAAAGAAACCGTGAATAAGACAACAAAACGGTGTGAATAATAACTAGTGAATAAACACCAAGAGAAAGAGACTGTGCAGAGACTTTTCTCACTTTTATTTAGGTTTAAAAGTGCGAGGCATAGTTTGAAGGTAGTGTTGATTAGGGGGAGCTAAGGAACAGCACTTTATGACTTTATGATTGCTCAGATGATGACAGGTGACATAGATGTCGTTAAATTAAGGCATCCAGAACAAAACAGGGTGAAATTACATTACCTTTGATCCCTCACTTACATGTTAGTATCTTACTTGGTCTGATTGTCAGGCCTTCATTGGGTTATTTAAGAGAAAACTGATTTAAGGCAATTTCTCTTTACTGGGTAGTCTTTACTGAAGCATAAAAAGGAGAACAAAATGTTTCCTATCACCACATTTTAATGGGTTTTTGTAGGGTTGTGTATTATCCAAAATAGAGTACAAACCACAGAGTGAATGTTTAATTGAAGAAGACTTGAACATTTAGAAGAATTTAACAATGCGTTATAAATAATTAAAAATGTATGTGATTGAGGGAAAAAAAACAACTGGCAGGTGCTCCATTCTTTAGCAGTAGTAACATAAAACAAAAGCAATTTAAATTCATTATGGTTTTTCAAAAGGGTCTCACAATATTTAAATAAAAATGTGTTGTACAACTTGGAAATTATGTAAGAGGAACAGAGTCAAGATTAGACCTGTGGGTGACTCTGGCACAACCATAAAAGGCAGCGAGCACAGATGACAATATCCACACCAGATGTATGATGCACTTGAGCATGATGATGTTACTGAATCACATGATTCAAGACGGGACTATCATGATGTTTATATTTGTTTGACACAAGAGGCTCAATATATGTCACAGTCAAGTAGAAAAGATAATAACCGTCATGTTTTACATCTTGAAGGCATCCTGCTTGGGGCAGATCAAAAAGATCATACAGTATACAACATCCTGATCATATTAAAATGCCAGACTATAACAACATACAGTGCATTCTCTGGATCTCATGAGGACTTCCCTTCAATAAGCAATGACAATGACTTGCATAGTAGAAACATCATTTCCTATTAATGCAATTTCCTGAATTGCATGTAATTCAAACTGACTTTAAAACAGCTCCTTACATGTTAAGTTGATACTCTAATTGGATTTATTCATTACAGCGGTGATGTTTTGTGGCCTGCCCTCTGATATGTGACATGCATTTTGTGGATACTCCTTTGAGAAACTTTTAATACCAACACCTCTAATTTCATAATAAGAGGGTTTAGTCCATCAGTACAAAACCTGTGAAATTTGACTAACATTTCATTTCTGTCCAGAAGGGGGCAGTCAATCAGACATTAGACCATAGACTGTATGCATTAGACCCACAGACCCTATAAAGATTAGACCAGAAAAAGTGAAAGAGGTGGAAATAGAAGTCACTGGGTATGAGAAAGACAATTATTTTTCCCCTGATTTTTATTTTTTCTGGATTTATTAGATTGGAGAGGATCTGTCAGTGCTGATGGGAGTACAGAAAAATAAAAGGAAACATTTTCATCATATATTCAAAAGTCTCGCATAGCTTTTCTTTTAATTCACTCAGAAATTCTGTACAGCTCATACAATTTCATACAATTATTCTCCTACACACACACACACACACACACACACACACACACACACACACACAAACAGAACATACAAGTGCATACATGAGCACACGCAAACAAATACTTGAAGCAAACATAAGGGTGAAAGGTTGTCCACAGATTAAATGCATATAGCTGTACTTTGGAAATGAATCATCTTGCATTCCATTTCATGCTATAGTTGATATGCATAGGAAAATCACAACTAAAACAGTAAAGCTTTCATTAGATATCCAAAATCAACATTTTATGCCAATTCCAGGGATATCTTGTACATTTTTGTGAAATGGATAAAATAAGTATTTTATGTTTGAAAATGATGATAAAACTGCCATATTATTTTTTCACCATTTCACAGCGAATTCTTACAATGCTACAGAGGCAAGAGTACCAGTTTAGGGTCCTGTATGCCTTCATGATTTTATATCTTAAATTATATAATTATTATAATCAAGAGACCATTAAAACATAACCCAATCATTTTGGAGTCCATTAAGGTCATGCATAGAAGTTCACATATAAGTATGGGTTACACTGTGGTTTCACTTTTCCACAAACCACTCTTCATTCCAACAGAGCTCTGGGATTGGTCTGTGCCGCTCATATCTTGCTCCAGCTCTAGCACAGAATTTTTCAATGTGCCATTTGGGGCAGCGGCCCCTGGCACAGTGGTAGTGACACTGTTCAATGGGTAGGAGCAGCGCTTCGTTTCTCGCTCTGCAGCCGCAGCCAGTTTCAAATTGTCTCTGCTGGCACATCGTCTCTGAGCACCGTGCATGGCAGCTCTGCTGGCCATAGAGGGCAGCAGGGGGAAAGGTTTCCTGCTTCCACTGCTGCCTCCGTCGCTTCCCTCTGAGGGGCTGGTGGCCACGGACTCTCCCACCCGCTTCCCATTTGTCAGTGGACTGGCCTGGTTTTCTGAGAGGCTGTGGTGGATGCTGCCATTCTCACTTGTGGCCTGTTTGTAAACCCCATGTGATGAATTCAGGTGCTCTAAACCTGTGGGCCCTAAAGCTCCAAGGCTGCCCCCACCTCCAGCAGTCCTTAGAGCTTTGAGACGATAGTGACCTCTGCCCTCACCTCGATGGTGATACTGGCTGCTCCCTTGTTTAGTTCTGCTACTCACTTTCCTTCTCTGCTGATGCACTGGGGCTGCAGAGTTAATGGTGGGCAGAATATTGTTTGTAGGCTTGTTGATGTTGTCAGTGCTGGTGCTGGTGTTGTTGCCTGCAGGGGTGCGTGAGGCATTGTTTGGATTGTCTTGTGCCACCTGCAACAGGTTGGTGAGCTTGCAGGGTCCAGGTCCCACACTGCTGATTCCACTTGGTGTGGATGATGACCTTGCTGATGAAGAGTTATGAGAGTCACCAGGTGGATGGCAGTTAATGAAAAGTTGGGATCCCTGCTCAGATGTCTGCACTCCACTCCCTGTAGTGCAGGTGTGTGTGTAAGTAGATATGGGATGGGAACGGTGGTAGCCTGGGCAACATGCCAGCCATGAGGCCTGCACATCCTGACGTCTGAAGCAGTGGTGCACCACCAGAAACACCCCCAAGACTGTTGCAGCCAACCCATAGAGACAGCTGAACAACAAGCTAGTGTGCCCCGTCAGCCACATGGCCATGGCTCCACAACACCACAGAACCACAAACAGGAAGTGGGTGGCCACCAGAACCAAGTACTGTGTCTTCAGTGAGTATTGGTCCTCAGGAGCCACGGCAGGGTTTATTGGTCCCACCACTGAGTCTGTTGATAGCAGGCTGGTGCTTCCTGCCAGCGCAGGCTGGCTCTCAGTCACAGGAGAGGAGTGGGTAGTTCCTGTGCATTCTTTGGCCACACGGTGCCTCAGGCGAAACACAGTGCACAGGAAATAGATCCAGGTCACCAACACAGCTACGCCAGCAGGGAAAAAGAAAGACCCTAGACTGGGGCGCCATACCAGCCAGCAGCTGCAAGAGGCACAAAAGGTGTCAGGAGGGTCAGTGTAAGACAAGGACATCTCTGTGTATCAAACATGTCAAACAGAATTATTCACTTTAGCCCAAGACAAAACAACACAAAGTCAAGGGATGAATGGCTCAAGGATAGAGTGAAATACTTACTAAGGGCTATTGTCTCCGTAGTTGTTGACATTGACAGCTGCTGTGATCCCACAAATGATAAGAGGGACTCCACCAGCTATCAAATAGAACCTTTAATAACAGAGAAAAACATATCAAACACAAGGTCCCAGCTGCATTTTCAGAAATAAAGAGCAGTTCTTGTTTGTGCCACAGGATGCTGTGTGACCTTTGGCTGCTATGATGTTTTTAAAGTGTGCATGTCGGTGTCACTTTCCTTCTTGTGTTTTTATGTCTCTCTGACTGTCTATAATCTGAGCAGAGCTGTGTGATCCTTCACTCTCTTAGTGAACAGCGTGTCACAAAGGTCAGTATAGGCTGTGATTTATTTCAGCCCAGTCCCATGTGGCTGAGTGGGCAACAAAGGGGTGTCTGGGGGGCCAGTTAGGTCAGAGGCACAGTGTATGACCGCAGCTTCGGTATCACAGGGGCAGAGGCGGGGAGGAATAGAGGGGAATATTTAGAGAGACAGTGAATAGACCCTGAATCACTCTGCTGAGATTTATGGTGGTCCCCCTTCTGTTTCTGTTGGTATGTTGGTTTCATACATTCCTCCCCTTCACTGTGTTCATCTGGACTTATGGCTCTTCTGTGCCTTACAGCAATACTCTCTTATGTCCCTTCAAGGTTTCCTTTAAAACAGAGGGACTTTGGTTGTTGGGCACAATGACCGCCTTTGACAGTGCACAGTTTGGGTGGCCATGCGCAATAACTCTCGCATCAGTCTACAGCCTAAACCGTACCGACAACAAACAACAATCTCATGGTACAGGAAGTGGATAAAGAGTGAAATGAAGAGTTGTGGCTCACTCCCTGACCTGAGCATAGGTCGCTGAGTGGGTGGAGCAGGAGACTCTCCCTCCAGCTGCCGTGGCAGTCTCCACACGGCCTCTTTGTAGATGACCCTGGCGCTGACTCCGATCCACAGCAGGGTCGATAGCGACGAGTAGTGCAGGGCAATGCCCACCTGTCGCACACAGTACTCAGATCAGATATCAGGCTTACATACTGCTCACTAATCAAAACGAGGAGTCTGTGCTTAAATCAGGACTTACTGCTTGACAAACAACCGGGTAGCTGGTCAAGCTTATGCCTCCTGCGTAGATGGCTGTTGTCATGGCGATGTGGAAGCAGGTATTCAGTAATGTGTGCCAGCTTTTTCTTGATATGTGAATAGAACTGCAAGGACACAAGAGTGAAATAATTAGTAGATGATGATAGTAACAAACAGCAGGGAGAGGTCTGTTAATCCACACACACTTCAGTACCTGTGATGTAAAATGTGTGTGATGATGATTGTGAACAGACACAACAGGAGCACTGCAGTGCAGGCATAGACCACAGGGTGGAGTACCCTTACAGGGATGGGTGTGGAGTTGGGGAAGTCAGGCACCTCCTATAAAAAAAATCAAATGCAGGTTAAATGAAAGTCTCATTGAACCACAGTGATGGATGAAAGTAAATAATCAACTGCCCTACCTGCAGCACGGCATAGTTGCTAAGCAGAGAGCAACGCATTGTTGAAGTGCTGCTGTCACTGTGGACCAGCTGACAGCCCTCCTGGCTCCAGCCCCCCTGCTTCTCCAGTCCCCTCAGGCTCCACTGGGCTGCTACAGCATCAGTACCAGGGGACAAGTGCCGCAATGACACCCAGATGGGCTCTGAGTGGTTCCACATGATGCAACCGTCTGTCACAGAAAGGGAAAGGGATCAATTGTACTGATGATGAAGTTTAGAAGAAGATGTTTTTGTGTATTTAATTTAAGAACTGGTCAGAGATGCTTTCATATTGGCTAAATCATTTCTTGATGATGATGCATTTCAATAAATAACTTGAGAGGACTGCTTACCAAGGCCTACAAAGATGACAGGAGTGTTGACACTACGTCTGCGGGAGTGTTCCCCGCTGTTACTCGAGTTTCCAGAAAGAGGAAAGAAGCTGCCTGTTCGGAAAGCTACAAACTGCAGCTTACAGTCTGCAGTAGCATCAGGAGGAAATAGAGTAGGTGGGATAGTAACAGATGCCAGGGCTACTGAATTCTGGAGAGAAAAAAACACAACACAAATCAAACTGTGTTCAAATCCAACTGCAAATGTAAGCATAATAAATGTCTAATAGAGGCTGAAGAGACAGAGGGCTCAGTCCTCACCTTTAGGAGAAAATTGTTGAGGGAGGTGTTATGAGAGCCAGTGCTGCAGCGGAAACGAAGCTGTTGTTCATGGGCAGACTCTGCCATTTCTATTCCCACTGTTCCTGGTGAGGTCTCACGACGCTGATATGCAGTGCATGTTATGCCAGTGAAATGGGCTGGGCGTATTAGGTGGGCCTCCATCACAATATTCCTGGACACCTGTAATAAAAAAATTAATATATAAGTGGTGAAGGATTATTTTGGTTTTTCTTACCATTTGCTTAATTCAGTCATCCAGAGGAGTCTGGAATTTGATTAATTTACATTACTTTACTACTTTTGTTGTGCTATATGTAGGCAAAGCATCGTGAAAATGCAACTTTATATGTTCACATTTACACCTTGTTAGCAATTTCATGCAAAATTCACAATTTTTCACAAATCATACATATAAGTGTCTAAAGAAGTTCTTCTTAGAAATGCTGAAAAAAGAAATACACAAATCAAGCTGATAATTGAAGTTAACAATCTCTACCATGGAGAAGTCCTGAGCATGACTGTGCAGCTGAGGCCAGGCCAGTGTTTCTAGAGAGTAGACTATGGAGCTGCAGGCTCTCTTTTCTCTCTGCGCAAGAGCCAGGATCTGGTCATCTACCTGCATCAGGTTACTGCCCATCTCCACCAACACCTCCGACAGCTACAACACATAAGCACAGAGAGTTTACAGCAAAGGGATGACAATGTCAAGAGAGAGAGAAATATAACATACACACATCTTTACTCAATTTAAAATCTGCAATTACTTTTTTTTTTTTTACCTCTCGTAGCTGCCTGACATATTCCATAAACTTCTCCATCATTTGTGCCACATACAGCACATCTACAGAGTCAGTAAATCCTGCAGCCTCCAGGGTGTACGTGCGCACCTGATGTGCCAGAGTGAGCGCATTGGATGCATTGATGGGCCTCTGTAGAGCAAGAGCAAATACATGGTAGGGACAAAATTAATCTTAATCCACATTGTGTTTACTGAACATGTACGATGTACTGTGTTGTAAAACTTGCACCTACAACAGCACTGACCAGAATGAAGGTATGCAGGACACGGGTGATGCCATTGGTGTAGTGACAGTTTGAGTAGTCGCCTTCCTGCCACTTTCCTGAACGGTCACAGTAACGAGAGGCTTTTTTCTGTTCCATACCCCCCTCCATAGACATGGAGGGGTAACGCAGCTGCAGGCAGTACTGATGGGAGGTTATGCCTGCCAGGGTTCTTGGCCACCTGGGCATCGAAAACAAGGAATCATGAGGATGCTGAATCCTTAGGTATGTGATAAAAAATAAATAATATAACTGGTACTGACCTGAACTCCCCACGGTTGTTCACAACTTTATCCTCTGGACAGAAGGAGGCGCTGTTCTCCAGCACCACTATTTCGACACTGAGAGAGGTATTGCCCCGCCCAGTGGAAACCACACACTCCCACTCTCCACTGGCCTCCACATGTACGTTGAATAGAATAAGCTCACTGGGTAAAGATGATATAGACTCATTATAACACACATTACCACCTTATTATCATAGATGTGTTTTAAGAATAGACTGCTCAGAGGGTCTGTATTGCTCTAGCTGGCACACCTGGTGATGAAGGTGCAGTCATGCAGCACACTATTCTCCAGC
This sequence comes from Selene dorsalis, assembly GCA_900303245.1. NCBI lineage: Eukaryota > Metazoa > Chordata > Actinopteri > Carangiformes > Carangidae > Selene > Selene dorsalis. The sequence goes on from OMNW01024397.1 coordinate 25,692, forward strand.
TGGACGCCCATGTCTGGGTCAGAGGTCACCAGCTGACCATTGTGACGCCAGTGTAAGGTGGTGATCTTGTCCACCAGGGCAGCAGTACAGTGGAAGGGCAGCCGATCGCCTTTGAAGACCACCTGACGCTGGGACGGCAGCAGCGACAGGGTGTGCAGTTCCAGAGGACCATCTGAGCACCATGGTGGGAAAAGACACAGATGTGACCCTTACACATCACTTTGAATTATATCTGTTGCTCTCTCCTTATTCAACCTCAGCTAAATGTTTCCACAGAAGCTATTACGACTCTGCTGTTTTAGAGCAGATTGGATGCAGACAGCAGCGATTCATAAATGAAACCCACAGGATTAGTTGTCAACACAGTTACTTTTAGAAATATGTCCCTGCTGAGCTACTGGATTAGGTTTCTTTCAACCCTTTTGGTTGACTAATTCTTGAAATTACTGAGATGATCTTCAGCTCTGCTTTGAGCGTGCTGTCATTGTCATTCACAAGCTACAAACAAAGCATGACCTGTCCAGGCTCTCACCACAGCTCAGCTGGTTTTCCCTTAGTCCTCGCAGGGGCTTTCCCCTCAAGCTCCTCGGGTAAGCACACAGAGTTTCGTCCCCCAACCGGGCTGAACTGCTGCGAAAGAAGCCTGGGACCCAGCGCAATCCACAGTCACACGACAGGTGGTCAGAGTTGAAGTTCCTGGAGAGAGAGGTCAGACACAGTGTTATCACTAGTTTCCTCTACTAGAAAAAGACATTTGAGGGCTAAGTGATATCAGAGTTGAATTACAATCACCACAACAATATATCTGCTACAGTTTGACTGTTTTTTTCAAAGAGTAGCTGTACATAAAAAAACAAGAAAAAGCAAATGTTTGTAGACTTATCTGCTGATTTATGATTGCCTAAGATGAAATACATCCACAAATAATAGATGAATATGTCCAAATTCAAATAAATACATGTCAAATAAATCATGATATTTATTTGAGTTTTTCTACAGGCTTGAAGGGATTGTAAGTTAGGAAACCCTTAGAAAAATAAATTTTAACTTTAAAAAATGTTATCTTGGATGGAGTATTTATTGTATTATTCAGATATGGAATGGCACGCTATGAAAGGGATTTTTTTCATGAGTAGTGGGATGAGTCTAATACTCACACCAGCTTGAGGGACGGCAGCTCCTGAAACACTCCTGGATCCATGGTCGATATAATATTGCCAGAGAGGTTCCTGGAAGAAGGCAAATTTGGTACAAGGACGTTAACTAGATAACTTCCCAATAATACAGAAATCCATTACTTTCAGGGAAAGTCACTTACAGTTTTGTGAGATTGGCCAGACCCTGGAACATGTCTGCAGCCAAGCAGCCAATGCGGTTGTTGGATAGGTCACTAAAAGTGTGAAAAGACAAAGGAATGTGTTTTCAAATTTTCAAATAAAGGACTTGTCTCAGTCACATAGTGATATCTTGACTCTTCCACTGGCCTTGTTGTTTTTTGAGAGTAGAACAAATATTATACATCCAAACTGAGACTGACTGTATTGGACATCCTTCACACTCTTATTTGTAATGAAGTGGATAATGATAAAGCATTTTCTCTGGTTCTAGTACCTTTATAATATATTCTTCAGCAGTCTCCTTCTTTACTATAAGGTTCAAAAGCTAAATAAATAAGCATGCCAACAGTCCCTGCCACTTTCCCTTATCACAACTCCATGGGACCCCAGTAAAAGTTTATCACCAATGGGGTAAAAGCAGGGCCCCTGTTCTGCTGTCCACCCCTGAGTGTGATGTATAGCCACAGCCAGAGAGGGATCTGCTCTGTTGCACCTCTGACATTACCCAGCAGAGAGCTGTCCAGAGCATGTGTTTATCTCCCCCTGTTTGTTTTGAGAAGCCCCAGACTTTGCAGGGAAAACACAAGTAGGGGGAGGAGGGAAGGGGAGTCACGCGGTGCAGTGCAGACAACCAACTCCGACCAATGCTGCAACCAGGCTTTGGTATCCAAAAACACAAAGAGTGAACAGCGAGTGGCTGCAAACAGCCACCTCGTCACATCCAATGACGTGTGAGGAGTCTCTGCATGGGCTAATGATGGGAAATTATGGCTCTTTGAAGGGAGTCTGATCTTAAGGGTATGTTCCTTTCTGAGAGCCGTTAATTGTTCTCTTTTCTTCTTTGGCTGGACCACAACAGCGGGGCCAGTCATATTAACATCCTTGTCTCTGACAGACTGACTGACTGAGTGATAAAGTTAGACTTCAGGTCAGCCAAGTGTTAGTGTTCCCCCACTGGCCATTGCTCTTTCAAAATGAAATGGTGCAAACAATGCAACCTTTTCCAAAATCTTTACACACTGAATGGAATATACCTGTAACAAACTGACAACAGTTTCACACAGTCATGCCAGCCATGTACTAGGATTTTACCTAGTTTTTAGGGAGTGGGGGTTACAAGGTATGCCTGGCAAATAAGCACCAAGTACATTGAAATGTGGACACAATGACAGGACAAACTACTACCACTAAATACATGATGATTCCCATCAACTGTACTACAGAGCAGTTGAATAGAAACACATCTTCTGTGAACATAACATCACTGGGGGTCTGTGGTTTCCACCAGAGATGACAATGCATGGCTCCCACAAGGATCAGCAGGAACACTTCAGTGGAGGAGGCCTTTATGGTCACACTAACACCAGGAGCTCAATATAACACATGACATCCACCATGAGCTCCCAAAACAGTACACTCATCTCTTTCAACCATTCCTGTCAATCTTGTGTACGATCATCCAACAAAAACCTACAGGCTCTCTCATCTGTCGCATACCAAACAATTGGATTCAAAATTTCCATGCCTGTGTTTATGATTTCTGCTAATATGTTTGCTGCTCTGAAACCGAATGGAATGTGAGTCATGTTAATGTCTACTTACAGTTTCCGAAGCTCAGGCAGTCCTTGGAAGGCTCCAGGCTTGATGGTGCTGATTAAGTTGTGTTTGAGGTCCCTGGGGAGGAAGAGAAAATATTAGGTCAGAGAGAGAATGCATGTCGTGATTATGTGGAGGGAGATCTTCAAGGAATATGCTGGGATTCGCTTTCTCGCACAGAGTGAGATCAGAACATCGATACTATTCCTGTGTCTGTGTGGTAAGCCTGCACTGGGCATCCCATTATCTTAGCCTAGCAGGGGGAACCAGCTCTGTCCCACCATTTGCAACAGTAAACTAGAAGCACCAGTGAAATTAACTATACTAACTAATTAAATAATTAAGATGTTATATCTTGTTTGCTTATTGCTTATACAAAAATCAAGCTAGGGTGGGGTTTGTTTACTTCTTGGGCACCAGAAGCTCTCCGACAGCTAGCAGAGTTTACTGTTCAGAGGAGAGCAGTAGTCCAGAGCAGGATCTCCAGCAAAATGATGGATTATCATTTTATTACTGAGGGTAATGTACAGATTAATTAAATAGGATATCATTTGTTACTTAATGAGCTTTAGAGGTGCTGGTAGGTAAATTCTCTTTCTTTAAGCTCAGATAACTGGCTGCTGGCTGTAGCTTCACACCTAACAGACAATTGGATGGTATCTAGCCCCACACTCTTGTTCCTCTGAGAGTACAAGAGAAGACTTGACTAAGTGTGAAGTGAAGGGGAATGGAGACACATTTCCCAAATCTGGCCCCTCCACTGAGGGGCATTTCTGCACACAGAACAGAAATCTTATCCCATCAGCCACCTGGGCTTGGGGCTAGTAAGATGCAAATACTTGACCAAATGAAATATTGGTGGAATCTAAAACTGCATGGGTTCTGTCATTCCTCTGCTTTTTTCACAATGACTTTTCCACAATAAACTTGGCCATTGCAAACTATAAATATTAATTCCTTTAACTGCCTTTGAAGATCTAGTTTCATACTATCTGCAGTACTTTTCTTCGCTCTTTTTCCATGTGTTATTATTCAGCCAGATGCCCCCTTTGCATCAGCAAACCTGCAATAGATTTTGAATTTACCCCGTTTTTTACTGGCCAGGTGGGAATAGTGAGGTTAAAGCGGGTCAGGAGATGGATGATTATTGGCAGGACGTAGACAATGTGGGTTAGAATGTGATCCATGTTGCTACAGCATGAAAAGCCTACTCCCAATGGGGTAATCGCAGAGGAGGATTTCCTTACAGCGCACAAGCATCAGCGCGGTGGCTGCATTTTTATCTATGTTACTTGTAACCAACATGCCACTGTGATAGGCAAGACCTCGAGGGACTTTCTGGTCCTTTTTTCCACAAAGATTATCTGTCAAAGCAGTTCTCGACCACGTTGTCTCACACCATGTACAACCTCAGGCATCTCTTAACCATTCTCTTGTCCACTTTCCAAGAGATGAGCTATTTTGATCAAACTAGGGCAGGAAAATTGTTTTACAAAATGGCTTCCAGTAGAAAATTAGACCATGCGGTATGGCTGGGATAGAGTCCGAGATCAGGGGTTTTGCTGTTGGTCCAAGCTCTCGCCAAGCCATTGCTCATATCTGGATTATAGACAAGAGACAGGTTATAATGATGGAGCAAAATCTATCTGGCCTTGGACCAAAGGGCTGAGGTCTGTCTGTTGTGTTTGTCTCAAAGCAGACAGCCTTGGATAGCTAAGCCCCGCTCTTTGAATGCATGCCAACTTGTCAGACAGAACTTTTGCAACAACGTCACAGCTTTTTAAAAAGGTGGGGATATGTCCACCTCTATGACTGTGACGTAGAATATACTATTGGGAAATAAAAAATCTAGATACAGTTTTGGCGTCAGATCAAATAGAAAAAGAGTGTGTTTGAAAGAAGACCTGTGTGTGTGTACGGCCTTGTGGTGTGCTCTGTCACAATCTATCCCTATGTGGTAATTATTGTGTGTCATGGATGTACATGCATTTCTGTGTATCAGTGGCTGATTTGTTCAGCAGGGTGGGTGGGGGGAGAACAATACTGCTGTTTCCAGTCTGTGTGTCCTGGGGTTCATTAGTGCAGCGATAAAACACAAGGCACTGCCCACTGTTTCCTCTCTCTGATGGCCGTCTCACCCTCCCTGTCTCCCCTTTCATACACATATACAATGACCTCAATCTATAACTCAAACACAATTTCACACATGCTAAAAAGGTTGAATCGCAAGTAGATTACTGCTTTGCAATCACACTCTCAAACCACATGTTTTTCAATGGTTTCTGGGAGTTAAGATTAAAATGTGCTTTTATACTGGAATACAGCATGTTTCCCTTGACATGTCTGTGCTTGTATATGATATCCTGTGTGCAAATGCTGGTCATTCCTCCATAAAAATGAAAAAAAAGGATCCCTCTTTTCAACACTGGAGAGTTACATACTATAAATAATAATTTCCTACTGACACTCAAAATATCGAGACAGGAATGTCAGGGAGCATCAAAAGTCAATGAACCTTCACCCTTCATTGTCTATGTTGCCAGGTGAACCACCATGACACCCCCAAAATACTCTGATACATTTGTAATTAATCTTAACCCTTGACACAGATGAACTAACACTAAATTCCCCAAATGGAAATGCTAAATTTACAAAGGTTCTGATCTTTGTCCAAATTAATTTCATAAGTGATTACAACGAACACTGAAGCTGAAATGTTTTAATCCTCTGGTTAATTTAAAACTTTATAATATGATTTTTGGCATTTACAAGAGAGATGAGAAAGCAACAAATGTTCCTCACAGGCTTGGGCACATAAATCTGTAAATAACTAAACAATTGAGACATATTTGTGACAGTGTTTGTGTGATTGTCATCTTCTCATGTACTCTAGGAAAAGAGATCTCAATCTCATCCGATTAAACAGTAAAACCAACAAATAAATAAAATGGATCTAACCGGTGAAAAAGATAGAGAAATAGAAACATAGAAACAAGTCAACAAAGTCAACTAAGCAAAATGCACACACACATGCATATAGACACACAAATGCCAGGGATAAGGGGAAAAAAAACAACAACTTTTTACTAAACTACTAATTTTTTTCAAACTGCAGCCAAATCATATTCCCTCATCTGTGATGTGTAAAACATGTTACAGGTTACATTACTTGACGCCTTGTTAGGGCCCCAAACAAATCTCAAAATTTATAGGAAAAGCAATTGTTTGTCACTTTCCTGGACAATTGGGATTTTATTCTGAAAGACACACGCATGCATGATTCCACCCCTGAATCCTGCGCTGCGCTCAATCAGTCAATACTGTGAACTCGTGTGTGGTGACAAGCAGTATCAGAGCCAGTGAAGATGGCAGAGAGAGAGCAGCGCTGTTAAGTCGACAACAAAGGTAGAACAAGTTCTCTAGTGTCAGAACACCAGGAGCAGAAACATAGACAGGGTTTTCCTTAACATGATAAGACTTTGGCGCACTGCAAAAGTGCTTCTTTGAACTTTTATTCCTCACCAATACACACATGCTGATTTTGCTGTTCTTAGAGGACTGAGAGAGCAACGAGTTACATTTTTACTTGGAGTTTACTTGGAAACTTACTGTTACATTAATAACTCATACACACAGGAGCCTGAGCCAGACCAGACATATATACACACACATTCATACACACAGAGACACAGGTTTTATGACAATAAATTTTGCTCTGAGAGGCACTGGCAACATAGCCTGTCCTAAACAGTCTGAGGGTGAGCCTTCTGGTCTTTTGGTCGTTGAACTGTGAGGCCAGTCTTCACCAAACAATACATCCCAAACAGCTGCATTTCCTACCCCTCTTGAAAGGCTACAGTGCTGTGTGTGTCAGCAGCCCACTACCTCTGATACACTCTCTTATCACCAAGCTGAGGAATTTGAAGGAGCTCACCAGAGTCGACATAATATGAAGCCCAGGCCAACTGCTCAGCCCCGCTGTAGCCCAAATGTCAGCGCTGATTCTCCACTGTAATCCAGGGTGAATCTCAGCTGTGTCCCCTTGCCACTTGTCCACATTCACAGGTTTATTTCCAGCTTAATCTCAAACCTGCAGTCGAGCGCAGACTGCAGCACCAGCAGGCCCTTAACACTCAGGCGATGACTTGTGTGTGTGCCCTCTGCAGTAGACAGACAACAGCCTCCCGGCTCGGTGGCCTTGACACTGATGACAACAGCTGTCACCAAGCAAGAGGATAATAGCAGAGACAAGAAATACTTCAAAGCCTCACGCTCGCTCAGCATGAAAGTATCTGTTAGAAAGGTTAGAAGTTGAATCTTGTAGCGATTATTTTTTTCATGATCTTGCACGGTAGCAGGATTGGTCGATTGTTGGTGACACAGTACTATTATGACTCTGGCCTTCCTCTTTGAGTTATGCTTTGTAACCTTGGGAGTGCAGTGCTTTATCCCCTTCACCACATGTGGCCTGTGTGATTGGGTTGTGACAGATTCAAGCTCACTCCCAGCCCAAAAGAGGCCATTGTCTGCTGCCACTGGGCCTAACACCAGCGGCTGCCATTAAGAATGTCTTTTTTTTTTACCACAAACTCCTCCTGATCAATGGGGCTGGTCCTCTGCCATTCTGAAGAGTCATTTCTCTGCGGGTATATGGGATGAGCACCTGGGCCCCATGCAGACTGGAGAGGAGCGACGTGCTTGTAGGGCAGCAAGAGGGTAATAATGAAGACATGGTCTGTAAAGCGCTGCAGACGTGGAGTGTTCCATTATCAGGAGCACAGCAGCAGGGACTGGAGTGCTCCACTGACATTGTTTAGGCCCTGGCCCCAGAGGGAGCTGGGAAAGTGACTGAAGCCAGGGAATAGCCACTAATTATCACCAGACTGGAATCAAGAATTTCCCGTCCCTGGAATTTTTTTAATGGAATGACATGAATTACAGGGCTAATTTCTATAACTTTAAGTGCATGTATCTCCATGCAGACCATAATGAGCAAATGCCTGAGGACAGAAACAACTGTGGATAAAAGGTATGTTGGAAAAAAAAAAAATGGGGGGGGGGTTAACTAGCACCTTGGCTCCTGGCAGAGGTCAGTGGAGACCATTTTTGTGCCGCGTGTCATTTCCTGTCTGGTTGGCGTCTCTCGTTGAGGCCCTTGCTCATTTATTTTTACAGTTTCCTTTTTCTCCTTTTTTTTACTAGTTAGCTTTCCCCTGTAGGGAGGGGCAGGTGGGTTAGGGGATTCAGTACTGTGCAAAACTGTCCCTGTGTATGGCCCCGAACACCCCACCTCCCTACTCCTCAACACACTTGCTCACAATGGGGGCTCTGTAACACAGGCCCCAAACATACTCCCGCCTTCCCCCCAAAACAGGAAACCAGGATATGCCGAGCTCTTGTTTTTCTACTAATTTCCTGCTTTGCTGCCCCTTCCCCAGATTATTTTCTTAATTTTTTTCTGGTTCCTCTCAGATTGGATATACCTAATCAGCTTTTTGTCTGCGTTCATCTGGAGACCAATTGTTCTGGTGAAGCTAAAAGAGCAAAAATAGACAGTCTGTATTATGTTCACAGAGCTGCTGTCCTTTGGAACAACACTGGGCACATAGTTAACTCCTTATAAATAAGTTAATCCACCTGTGGGACTCTTTGGCCTTGGTAGTGCCACTTAAAGTGTGTTTTGGTCTGTACCAAATCAGTCTTCACACAACCTTGACAAATTACACACTGTCTGAAAGCTGTAAGTCTCCTGATTTTATCTGTGCAAGGCAATTAAACTGATGACACAGAATTGATTTAGACTTGTGCCTAAAGCTCCAAAATGTTTTCCACACAAAAAGTACAACTACAGGCCTTAAAGCCCCTTTTTATGCCATCTGTGCCTCTGTGCCTGTGGTTCAAGATTTCTTACACTTATGACCTTTGGTTGTAAAACGACCTTTCAGAGGAAACCAGAGCTATGATCTCAGGGTTGAAGAACAATAACCTTTTTATTTTGGGTACAGTATTTTTGAGCTCATGCACAAAAATGGCAATGTCTGTTAATAGGTTAAGATATTTCCTTGAGACCTGGACTCTCATGCACTAACATAAACTGTGGATTCAACTGCACAGCCCTTAGCGGGATGTACAGAAATAGCAATATACGCTTTTATTTCAAGTGTAAAATTTCATAGGTTGATTATATGTTTCTATAGTCTGCAGCAAGAGGAGCTGAGGATTATTCTGCCAAGGAAAACTCTGGAACCACGCACTGTTATTGAGTTCAGGACTTTGGGGGCAGATGAGAGAAGGGGCTGGTGCCCGCTTTGGAGGCTCTGTTGATTTTCATGAGCTCTTCAAACACGCACAAGTGAGTCATAAACAGTCAATCTCAGTCTATGGTTTTACTGCAACAAACTGTGGATTATAATCACTGTTGATCAGGTTTATGGCCATGTACAGTAAGGTCAAAGTTAATATTCTGAAAATAGAATAGGCTGTAAAATACATTTCTTTTCTCTGTTTTACTGCCCCAATTATCTTAAGAGAAACATTATTTTTAACTGAAAAATTATAATAATAACATACACTCAAAGAATAAAGTCTATGACTGGGAAGACTTTATTCTTTCATTCAGATTATCAATGAAAGGACAGAGTCATGTAGGTACGCCAGAGAACTTTCAGCCAGTAGGTGGACTACAGCTCGTAGAGTGAGAGAAGGGAGGAACAGCAAAGAGACCCTGTGAGCCGGGAGAGGGGAGATGCAAAAATAAAGCAGAAAAGGAACACAAACGGAAGTGGGGGGAAGTAAGTCCAGGGAAAGCTCAAGTTCCTCTGGAGGAAAACGCCATTGAAACCATATCAAGTTTGCAGAATGAGTGTGCGAGAGAGTTACTGGCGTACGATTTGGTAATGGGCTTATGAGGGGGCTCGCTCGCTGTTTCAATAAACCCCCAGAGCCATGACTGAGCTAGGCTTGCAATACAAACACACCCCGTTCCTTCAGTTTATCTGAAAGACACATCTGGAGTCTATCAACTCCAGCAGCACCCCCCCTTTCTGTTTCCACTCTCCAGCACGCTTAACCCCTTCCTCACCCGCTCCACCCCTTAATGTCATGCACTCTCATTAGGTGACCGTTTCTTAACCGGGGGCCATTCAGTGGCGTGTGCGGGAACACATACTAAACCAAACGTTCATTTTTCTGTGAGGGAGAAATGAGACTCCCATGTGCGACCTCCACAGCTGGTCTTAGCTCTCTTCAGAGCTGGGCTGGTACAATCTTAACCTTGTCTGGTCTAGACAGAGGGGCACCTTGCCATTCTCCACTGTTTTTACATGCTATAGTGTTGCCCACCTCTGTTTTTCTCCCACTCATCAAGGCAATGTGCTTAGCCTGTGTGGAAATAATGTTAATCTCCCGCTAAGGAAAACAACTTCAGATTTATATAAGACAAACTGCAGGAGTGTGCTTTCTTCCTTCCCTCCCTCCCTCTCCCTTCTTCTTCCTCTCTTTCCCTCTCTCTCCAGCCACCATACCATCTTTAGCCATCTCGGCTCCACTTCCCCTGTGTCAGATGGTAAAGTTGTTTAAGTTGGACTACATCCTAACCCCAGCTGCTCAGAATGGCAGAGGCGATTTCAAGGTTGGTTTCAGAGAGGCTTAGGCGAAGACTGAGTGGCCTGTCTCCCCTTTTGTAAAACAGATACTATCAATTCAAAGAGTAACATATTGGCCGAAGTGTTCTTAACCATAATGTGATAATAGTGTGCATATTTTCCATCATGCAGACATTTTTCTAAACATATCTGCACGTTCTCATGGCCTGTGTGACTTATTGGTCACAGGTTTCTATGCAAACTTCCCTTAATTCTTGTTGCTCTACGAGCATAAATCACAAGCAACTCCTTCTTTCCTGCTCTTGAATGAAACTGAATGAAGTCAACAGGAAATATTTCCAAATTTCACATGATATTTCCTGAACGTAGTCCTCTGGAGCACAACGAAAATAAAATCTCAGATACCTTCATACTGTATGGATCATTTCAGACCCTCTTGTTGACAAAGTCTATCATGCTGCCAACACCTTGAGCCTCTACACCAGTCCTAACCACAAGCCTCACTCCTGCCTTTCAGACCTGTCCACTGCAAGCGCCCTGCTGCTCCCTCATCCATCATCATCACTGCCCTCTGCTCTCCCTCTCTGCTCCCTTTCTCCCCGTAGGGCGAACAGCCCTGGTAATGAGGGCCCCTTGTGCCCTGCCTGCCTGTCCTGTGTCCCATGGTGCAGTGGGGCCCAGTTGGACAAGAGCCAGACTGCCTCGGCCCTCTTTGCTCATTATTCTCATTACCTCGCCTCAAATCAGCGCAGGACAGGCTGCTGGGATCTGTCCACAACTCATAAAGGTCCCGGCTCGTTAGTGGGGCTGCCAGTGTCAGCTCCCATCAGAAAGGGTGTGCACAGAGGTGGAGGTGCTCAAATAGGTACACGAGTACAGTACCAAAGCCCCAATGGTGTATTTGAAAGTGACTTATTTTGCATATGGCAAGCTCCGCCACAGAGGAAAGGTATGATTCAACTTGGTCCCAAAAGCTGGAAAGAAACAAGGTATTCCACGATCCAAATGTAGCTGTTGGATGGTAAGCCTATTTAAAAGAGCTACAAAAACACAGTAGTCCAGTAAGAGGGCAAAAACAAACAAGGCTAAATTGCTCCTCTGCACTTGGGTGGTTTGGCAGGTTATGAAGGCAATAGTGGCTTTGAGGAGGTTTGTCCCAATGAAAGGGCTAACTGTGTAGATTGCTGCACTGTCTGGCCCAGGCCTGGTGGAGGGTGGCCTGTCTTGGAGCTGTATTCTCCCACTAACAACAGCAGATCAGACTGCATTCAACTCTGAATAGATGTCTGGTGTGAGTGTGTGGGTGTGGGTGTGCGTCTGCTGAGAGAGTTACCAGACCCATTAGAAATGACTGGACAAGAAGCGAGGGTGCCCATACTAGGAAACACACTCAAGAGCTACAGTACACACTGAAGTCACAACAGAGATGGTCCGAAAGTGAGAGAAAGTGTGCGCGTTGATGAGTGTGTGTGTGTGTGTGTGTGTGTGTGTGTGTGCCTGCAGTCAGGGGAGCAGACTGTGTTTATCCTTGTCTCGTAGGGGAAGAGATGCAGTGTAATTCCCTGATGTGTGTTTACTCAGCCCTAGTGGGCTGGCCTTTGATTACAGCACTGACCACATAATATGAGTAACTGTTCACTACTGCTCCAAATGACAAGCACATGTCGACAACATACTGGAAACAATGAGAAGACCTGAAGAGCAATGGCAGGCTGGAGAGGACAAAAACAGAACTGAAATCTCAGTGTGAAAATAAGAAAAAGCAGAAACAACGATTCACTTCCAAACCTTAACTGCAAAATCACTTCTGATTTCATCCCTTCAAACCCTCCCATCAATGGTGAATTTCAATGTGGCATTTTTCACATCAGACAGCAATTTTCCCATGAGCTCAGATGTAATTATAAGCTGTGCAAGGCTCAATTAAAGGTTGAAGACGTCAGAGTGAGTGAGCAGACCTCCACTGCTGTGTGTCAGAGAGCCAGAGTCGAGGTTGAGGCAGAGGAGTGAAATGAGGCCTGCATGATTTACGTTATGTCCTCTCCTCACACCAGACGCCCACATCTCCCTCTGTGGAGGATAAGTATGCATGTGTGTATGTGTGTGTGTGTGTGTGTGTGTGTGTGTGTGTGTGTGTTTGTCTGCCTGCTCTGTGTCTCTCTCACAGGTCGCTTAGTTATGGACCTCCAGGAAAGCTCCACCCTGTTGCCCCCTGCTAGTTTTATCACTGCTGCAGGTACGAGGGCCAGTTAGTGGGTAAGCTCAGGTTACCCGACCCACCGACCTTACGGCGCTACAGGGAATCTTGTCCGCGCTTACAAAAACAAGCAACATCAGCTCATTTTACATCAAACACATCAAGCTACAGGTCTACTTTGGCTTTACTTTACTCACTTATTCTCCCAAACAGTATTAGTCACAGCACCTTGGTGTAGTGTCTTCCTGTCAACAGCTTTATCAGCGTCTTCAGTGCAAGACAGCTCAGGTGGGAGCTGAGAACTTGAAACTATTCACCCATGGCATTCACATGCCAGACATAAAAACAGCAGTTTCAGCAAATCTGGCTTTTGTTCTTTGACTGGCATGTGTGCTTTGAGCTGCAGCAGGTAGGGTAGGTACTAACAAGGTAACAACTGCAGCAAATTACCATATTTTTCTTTCTTTCAACATTTTTGAGAAGCCCGTTAGCTTCATGGGTGGCAGCTCCAAGTGGCATGTGGAACTAATATCCCTTCAACATACCCCGCCTCCCTCGCCACCTCTGACATAATAAGTATGTCTGCCAGACTACAGTATCCAGACTGAAGCTGCTCCATATGTGTTGTTAGCTACCAGGATGCTATAAACCTTTACTGGGATGCTTTGTAAAACGGCACACCTTGCTTTGGAAAACTGTGTGTGGGAAAAACAAACTAGAAGTAATTCCCACATCAGTGGGTCAGAGGCCATCCAGGGAGCCACAGGGGTGGGTTGCAGGACGTAGCTGGTAAACACTGGTCCTGACTGTGATGACTGTAGAGTCAACCAAAACATATTAGATCATGTATTGTATCTTTAACCATCTGTGCACGATGCTAATTCGGTAGATCATCTCCCATTCTCCTAACAAATCAACACCTCTCTTTAGGCAGAGTCCATTCTGAGCTATGTGTTAAAATGTGGGCATGTGAAGCATATCCATCACCTCACCATGTTCACATTAGTCAGCAATTTGTGTAAACCTAAAAACAGGGCAAATTAAAACAGAGCCTTGCAACTAGAATGACTAAAAAGGAGCTACTCTGTTTTCACTGTGGTCTCTTTCCTGTTTGTCACTAGGGGTGCTCTTGCTGTCATAACTCCCAGGACATTAACCTGTCTATCAACTGCCTCACAGCCCATTCAGAGAGATTACACTGCTACTAAGGAGGGCCAGACTGTCTGTGAGCCGCAGGCGAAGCTGCCAACACACGCCTCCTCCCAGAGATCTCCCTTATCTTGTCCTTTGGAGTGAGGCTTACCTGATAATGAAGGACTGAAGTGTAATTATATGAACTTTTCAACATAACTCTGTGATAAGCAGTCTGAGTGTATCATCCTCCCTGCTGGTCAGAAGCCCATCATTGGATAGAAGCACACAGCTGCTCAGATCTCACTGATACCTGGTCTGTTTCTCTACAAAGGCCCCGAGGCCAACTAAGATAACAACTCCCGCATAGATGCATCACATAAATCTAACATAAACAAAAAACATAACAGTGTAGGATTTGATGAAATGCAAACAATTATAAAGGATAATAAAAGATGCATGACTCACAGCTTCTCCAAGGTGTTAAGTCCATAGAAGGATCCATTTTTCAGAACTCGAATTTTGTTGTGGCTCAGTATCCTGAAAAAAAAGAAGACAATATTGTTAAAAAATATTTTGCAGAGATTAAAGTGAAGCACATTTTTTGAAGCTGTACTGAAATATGCAAAATGACTATCATGAATATCAGTTTCACTCTCAAGGGAGAGCTCAGGTTTAACCAAACACAAAGTGAGAGGGTTATGAGAGCAGGACGAGAGCCAAGGTGAAATGTCCACTCGGCGTTGCAGTCGCACGAGAGATAACGAAAACAAGCAAGAGCTGTTTCCAATTAATGCTCAAGATGGAATAGGACATCGAGATTAGGAGGGAAGCTCTAATCTTGATAATCATTTTTGCATACATTGTTACATCAAAAGCACGTCTTTCCGCATCAAACGAATGGCGGCACAGGCCATGTTAATTAGCCCTTTCCCTACTGGCGAATCACTTGGCTCGGACTGAGGGCTCCAGGACACACTGGATGTGAGGTTGAGATTGCTTTGTCTGACAGGAGATCATGGGAAATGGATAGTTAATAGTAATCACTCTGCTCTGAGGGACTTGCCATCGCCAG